>QAPG01000162.1:0-58756 GCA_004366825.1 Colletotrichum spinosum | reverse complement strand
TGTTCGCTACCTCCGGTGCCCGGTGCCCTGTGCCCAGTTCACATCCTCCGACTCCCCTCCTCGCCGCCGTCGTCTTCGTCGACTCGATCCCAAACTCATCTCGGCCTCTCCCTCCGTCACTCCCACGCACACCCTCCCTTTCTTTTGCTCCATCCAGTCCCTCCGTCTGGCTTCCCCCCCCCCCCCCACATCCCTAGAGCTTCCAAAGACGGCATGTTCCGATGATGCAGCTACGCTAGCAACGGTTTTAACGCAGGCTGGGAGCCATGCGGACGACGATCGTTAATGCAGGTTTTGGTTCCATCGTCGGTATGACCACCCCCAAGTAGCAGGTCGTACGACCACTTTCCCATGGTCGAACTTTAATAGAGCTCCATTTCCGCTCTCGTCGCGGAGCGGACCGATGCCCGGCGAGATTGGCATCGCCTCCATGCTTGTCATTGCGCTGCTTGGTACTTGTAGATGGACGACGACCCACGCCGAGGTTCGACGTCGTCATTAGCCGCAGGGCAGGGGAGGGCAGGGCAGGGCAGGGCAGGGCGTGCGTGCGTGTCAGCGTGTGATGGTGCGTCGAGCGTCGAGCTCCCTGTTCCAAGCCGTGGACCGAACTGGGCTGTCTCGACTGTCCTGGACTCGACTCGAATCGATCGACTCAAGACGACGCCGAGCTCAGGAACACAGTCACACACACACACACACTCTCTCTCTCCCTCTCCCTCTCCAGAGTTGCCAAGTTTCTCCAGGGTTGCCAAGTTTCTCCAGGGTTGCCAAGTTTCTCCAGGGTTGCCAAGTTCTGCGGCCCAAAGTGTGAATTCCCATCGACACCCAAACAAGACATGTGAAACGAGGGCTTCCCATTTCGGGCATGGTCGAGAGAGAGAACAGAGGTCGGGGAGGTGAACAGAAGCGGCTCAAGTTGCGGCATTAAGGTTTGGCTCTTCCCCGAGAGGCGTTTGACGGCAATTGCATGGCAGAAGCTTACGGCTGTTTGGTAAAGCTGGACGAGGCCAAGCCTGGTTGCCGGCGACCTCGGCCCTCGTTCTCGACACCACGGTACGCGATGGAGCCAAGGTGGAAGCTTCGGTTGCCGGCAGGGCTACCGTCTAGGAGGGGGAGGGGGGGCCGTGATGGGACAGGCCAAGCCAGGCCAAGCCAGGCCAGGACAAGACAGGACAGGACAGGACAGGAGAGGACACGAGAGGACAGATCAGACCAGGTCATGTCAGGCCAGCAGGGGAGGGGCCGTCGAGATAATTCAAGCGGGAAAAACAGCCCTAACTAGCTGGATCGAGCTGGAGCTTTGGGTGGCTCAGACAGAACTGTTTCCAACCAACTCTGCTCCGTTGGGCATGACGTCGGCTAGCCCACGCCACGAGAAACTCTATTCATATGACGGTCTGCGAGGGTCTGCGAGGGGTTTTTGTCCCTTTTCCCCAAATCCCTTTGCCTGGCGAGCCTGGGACTCGTCCTGGGTTTTTTCTGGTTTTTTTTCCGCGGCTTGAACCCCCTGTTTGTATTTGTACTTGGGCCCTTGTATCGGTCACTTATGACCAAACCCGGGGTCCAAGTGTCCCTCTCTTGAGCTGGACGGGTAGCCTGGATGGAGTCTAGTCAGGACGCTTGAGAACGCCATCACGTTGTCTCCATGGTCGAAACACGTGAGAACAGCTACATCCCATCGAACCGTCTCCAGCATGTGGCGTTTATGGGCGCTGCCAACACTTCTCACAACGGCCAGGTGTGCGTTGTATGTGTGCGTGCTTGTGTGAGTGAGTGAGTGAGTGAGTGAGTGAGTGTGTGAGTGTGTGAGTGTGTGATGCCGAGGCGCATCGTTCTGCCCAGTCCCACCCCGTTCCGCCTCTGGAAATTCTGCCCACGCAGCAAAATGGTTCTGTCTGCCCGTTGACGATCCCTGCTCGACCAGGTTAGGCTGGTGTTTGATGGGCTAGACTGGGCGAAGGCTCAACTGATGCCACTCACTCACTCACTCTCTCACACACACACTCTCTCTCTCTCCTCTCACACTTTCTCTCTCCAGACTGGCCACACACCTCACCGCATATACCACACACCTCTCTCCCCCTCCGTCTTCCAATCACACACCTCTCGCATACACAGTATTCACACGCTCCTCTCACACACGCCTCCTCTCCTCATCCACCATCCATACCTCCCCGAGTACTGTACCGTACCGCGCCGGCAGTACTCCGTACCTTGAGCTGGTACCTTGAGCTGGTAGGCATGTACACAGCACAGCCATAGATACTCTCTCTCTGTCTCTTTCACACACACACACACCCAAGGGGACCAAGACAGGCTCGGCCTTCCTTGCTTTGGCACACCAGCCGACCCTACCTCCGGGAGAGAAGGACGAGCAAGAAGTGGACCTTGAATATCTCCCACTGAGGCGCATCCTGTCGTCCTTCTCCGCCATTAAAACTGTGCTGGCCCTCCCACACATTTGCAGTGAAGAGCGTTGGGAGTTGATGCCTGGCTGCCGCCCCCCCGTCCGCCGTAGCGAGTTCAGTCCAGTCAGTCATGATACCCAGTAATCAAGCGTTTGACAACCATAGAGACTATATCCGACCCGTCTCTCCTTGGCCACCGTCTGTTTCCCCGTCTTCCTCGGCTCCGTCGTCACCGTCGTCATCGTCGTCGTCGTCTTCTTCCTGCTGGGCTTGCGGCGGTCATCCTGGTATGACGTTGCTGCTGCCGTTGACGTTCGACTAGTTGGTTTCGCCCACCTCGTACCGGACCGGACCAAACCAGACCAGACCAGACCAGACCAGACCAGGCCCGGAACAAACCATTCTCTTTTACGTCAAGTGTCCTCTTTTTTTTTTTATGACAGAGAAAAGAGACCAAGAGACCGACAGAGTCCAAAGGAGAACGGACCAGATTTCGAACTTTGGCCGCAGAGGCCCGCGAAAAAAATCATATAACTTGCCGGAACCATGGCTTCCCCTGAACAACAGATGGACTCTTTACGAGAAAACCTCAGCCGCGTAATTTTAGAACAGCTTGCGGAAACATTGCGGGATTATCCTTCCGGCAGCCTATCGAACCCCGTCTTGCGATTTGAAGCCTTTATTCAGGATGGCGAGACGGAGCCGCAGGGGCGATCACCCCGCTCTCCCGTTGTGTCGGTAAGTTGCGAGCCCTCGATTTGTTTTTGCCAGCTGAGTCGCTCCGGAAGTCCCCAAAGGCAGAGGGCAGAGATGGTGGCAGAAGCAACCCAAAAAAAAAGAGGCATGCGACCCAGCTTCGACAACCCACGGCCAGCTTATACGCCAGAGACACTTTTGCATCCCTGCAAATGGCAGTATGCGAAGCGTGTAGGGGAGAGAAAAAGCTTCAACGGGGAAAAAAAAAAGAACGAGACGTTGGCGGCTCTTCGCGCGTGGGATGTCCGGGGGCGTTGCTGCGTGTTTGCTATATTCAGATCAGCCTCAACTATGGACCGAGCTGGTTGGGACTTGTGGAGTGATTTTTGTTTTATTTCCTCATCCTTTTTTTTTGGCGGCTAACAAGCCACAACACAGAAAATGGTCGACATCTCCGGAATCATGACACAGAGCGCAACACAAAGTCCCAACCCGAGCAGCTTGAACAGGGAAGTACACGACTATCAGACGACGACGACAACAACGACGACGACGATACCCGGAATGGGTCTACCGCACCCACACCCACACCATACGTTGATGGACGACGGCGGTGCTTCGAGCAGCAGCAACAGCAACAGCAACAGCAACAGCAACAGCAGCAGCATGAACAACGCCACCAACCAGTCTCTTGTGCATTTACCGGTTCAGCGATCAGCGTCGATACCCTCGATTGCCGGACCGTCCGACGGAGGAGGAGGAGGAGGAGGAGGAGGAGGAGGGGCCGGACCCGGACCATCGACGGGGTTCCGGAGGAAAGGGGTGACGGGCGCCCTGCGTCCCATCAGGGGCAGCGGACGACACGCGGCCGAGGAGGAGGCGGACACGCAACGACAGATGCAGGTGGCCAACCACTTTCCCAAGCGGGCAAAGACGCAGACGGACGTCGTCTTCGTGCCGCAGCAGTCGTCCATTGACAAGTTCGTCGTCAGCATCTGGGAGCAGATCCACGGCGGCATCAACCTGGACCCGCAGAGCCTGCTCGAGCAGTGGCAGCTGACGGCGACGGCGGCGACGGCGACCATCAACAACGCCGGCAAGATCCACGTGCCGGAGCAGCTGGAGCTGGGGCTGCTGCACCCGCCGTCGGCGGCGGGCGTCGACGGCACGGCGCTGCTGGCGGGCGAGGTGGACGTCGAGGGCACCTTTAACCGCAGCAACATCTTCTGCCGCAAGGTGACGCAGGCGAGCCGGGCGTGCCGGTCGATCGAGGTGATTGTGCAGGCGCGGTGGATCGAGCACTTTGACTCGTACGTCGAGGTGCTGGCGGTGACGAACCCGGGCATGTCGCCGACGAAGCGGCGCAAGGCGGCGCTCATCGAGGCCTGCAACGACTTTGGCTGGTCCGAGAAGGAGCTGCGCAACAAGATGGCCATCTGGCGCGGGTACAAGGAGATCAAGGACGCGGGCGGGTGGGCGGCGCTCGTCTTCGCCGGCATGGGGCTCTACCGGTTCTGCAAGTACCGCGTCGGCTTCAACCCGGACAGCATGCAGCGGCTGCGGGCGCTGCGGCCGCGGATCGAGGTGGCGGCCGACACGCTGCACCCGACGTGGCGGCAGCTGCTCATGATCGTGGGCGAGCCCTCGCAGCGGCGCTTCTGCGGCCACCCGCACGACTGGGTGGTGCGGCACGACGGCGCGGACCCGGTGCCGCTGCGGTCGACGTACCTCGAGTACGACCCCTACTTCAGCTTCGAGCAGCTCGAGGCGTCCGTCATGGACATGTCGGCCTGGGGCTCCGACGACCCGCGCTGGGTGCCGCCCATCAACGCCGTGGCCTGCGTCCAGGGCATGCACACGTGCCACTCGTGCGGCCAGGAGCAGTCCGAGGACCCCAAGATCAACTCGTGCTACTGCTTCCCGACCCTCTTCGGCTCCGGCCGCCGCAGCCCGTGTCCGGTCCAGGTCTTCCGGACCCCCGACGGCCGCAACAACGGGCTCACGGCCCTCTGCCCGTTTGAGCGCGGCGCCGCCATTGGCGAGTTCGTCGGCCTCGTCACCAAGGACCTGCGCGACATGGACGTCATGGACAGCTCCACGGGCGTGCGGGCCTACCAGATCTGGCAGGGCCGCCAGGGCAACTTCACGCGCTTCGTCAACCACAGCTGCAAGTCCAACGCCCAGTTCCAGCAGTTTGTGTGGCTCGGCACCCAGCGCATCATCCTCGTCAGCAAGGGCATCGAGGCCGGCCACGAGGTCACGGTGGACTATTCGGGGAGCTACTGGCGCGGCCTGGACAAGGAGTGTCTCTGCGGGGAGTCGTGTTGCCGCTATAGGAGCCACCGCGAGCTGAGGTGAGGTGACGAGCTGGCCAGTCTGGGAACGGAATTTCTGGGTATGGACGGGTGTGGTCATATACCGTACGGGATGGCATGGGACGGGAGGCAATGGGGATATCCATCATGTCTATTTCTTCAACATTTTGTCCTTTACGTAGCTACGCCACGTCTTATTTTTTGTCACTTTTCTCGTCTCCTCGTAGCACCATCATCACCACCACCACCACCACCACCACCACCGGCAGGGCGAGCCAGGACGCGAAAGAGTCACGAGAAGAGCAGGCGGTCAGAAAAGCGTAGCACAGCCCAAGTCAAGCAACAGAGAGTAACTGGCAAAGGCTCACGCCACGGCGTGGCCAGAGGAAACCTGAAAGGTCGGACCAAGGGGGGAAAAAGGGGGAAAACCACGGATGGGATAAAATAAGAAAAAGGTTCACTGCGCCCAACTGCTTGCTCAGGGCTCACCACCCCATCTGCCAAAGTGCCATCATGTTCTGGGAATAGTCTTTTTTTTTTCTTGGCTCGGACTCTTGATTCCAAAGCTGAAGCTCAACGTCGGGTAGCTTGGAGACAAAGAGGCCGAGGCCAGTGGTCCGCAACAGCTGATTAGACGTTGGCAGCCGAACAAAGAGACGAAAAGACCAGACAGACAGGCAGAGGGAAGACCCGAGAAACACGAGAATTAAGCGAGGTTGAGTTGACGCATCGCAGCTCCGACCAACTTCTCGCATAAAACCCCTACAACCTTCAGCCTCCATCTATCCGTACGTACCCAGAAGAACCAGGGCCGGACCGAACTGGGTCAGCCAGCTTCCGCTTCCGCTTCCACTTCCACATCCACCGCAAGCCTCACTTGTCCACGCCTGTCAGTTCCGGCAGTACCGTCCGATGTCGCCACCTGACCCGAGACCACCGGTCTGGCTGTGCTATGCTATGCTATAGAAGAGATGAGAGAAAACGAAAAGGAAAATAAAGCCGAACAATTGACCCAGAAAAACGGTCGTGCGAGGAGGAAAGTCTGCCCTTCATCGCCGAGGGGGCTCAGGTGAGAGAGACGAGGGTCAGCCCGGTCCGCGTTGATGTCCAACAGCACTGTTCCGCAAGATGAATTGGCAAAAAACAACCCCAGGCCAAGAAAAAGGAAGAAAAAAAAAGTTCCTGACAAAGTCCCGTCACCAGTCCGAGTCCTCCCAGCTGCAAGGCTACTCTCGTTTGGGGACGTTGTGGCTGATCTCGTTTCGCACAAGCTCGCGCAAAGATGCGTCAGTCGGTTCGAGTCGTGTATCCGTAGCGTGACGGTGGTGTGTGGGCTCTTCGCCGGCCTGGGTTCCATGCATGTTCGTGTCGACGCCCTGCGCTAGAGCGGCTAAAAAACGCTTCCCCCCCCCCTTTGTGGGATGGGCATCTTTTGGGGGTTTGGAATGTTCCAAGTGCCGTGTACACTGTCATTTTTCATCTGTCACTGTAGATTGTTGTAGATTGTTGTAGCTCGGGCCGCCCATTCCCATTCCCGGTCTTCACTGGGTGCAGGGAGTCTGGCTGTAGGTATCGTATCATCGTTCGTTGCCTTGGTCTGCGTGGTAATCATGTGCTGGAACGCTCGCCTGCTCCGTCGCATCGTCATCGGTCAGCTTTTCCCATCCAAACGCCTATTCATCCGGGGGCACCATCGCCGACTTCGGAGCTGGGTGGTGTCCCTCCAGCCTCCAGCGAGGCCGGTCTCCTGGCTAGGATGAACGTTTACGCTTGCTAGAACGCGCCAGAGGTGTGAAGGAACGGCTTGGGGCGCTGGAAGCTGGACGTTGGACGTCTGGACGTCTGGACGGGCTGGTCCGGCTCGGCTCTGGCTGCCCGGATCCTCCCTGTAATACACGATGGATGCTGCTCTCGCTCGCACGCACTTCGAACTCCTTGGCCTCCTCCATCTACACAGTATGCTACGTACGTGTGTGCCTGTCTACGCGGTATTAGCTTCCCAGCACGCTCGAGTTTCCACGACGTAATCCTGCGCTGACAGCACTGCCGTTGCGCCGCCGGTCGTTGGCGTCCGAGTTAGATGTGCTGCCCAAGCTCATCTCTGGTCGGCCTCTCGCGTGGGACTCGGCTGTGTCTCGTCCTGGTAGAGCTTCAGGGTATGCTGCCCTACCTCGGTCTAGTCGTAGGGGCCGAATTGGGCTCCTCGACGACGACACGGGCTTTGCCATCGTCATGTGTGGGTGCTGCCGATTCGCCCTCTGGCCCCAAGGCTCGTTCGGAATTCTTAGCCACGCTCCTTTTTTCAGGCCATGGGGATGACCGACCAGACTCGCAGACTCGGCGGTGCAAGCCCCCGGGAAACGGAGCGCGAGGCAGATGAAGACACTCAAACGAGAACCCTGGAGCGCATCGTCACCACCCGCCAAGGAAGCCTAGATGCGCCTTGCGAAGTGTCGTGGCCCCCAGGGACGGGGTTTTCACCGAATAATTCCCCCTTGCACAACCGCTTCTACCGAAAACCTTGGCGGGCTTGGGCGAACGGCCAACGGCGCCGCATGGCATGGGATGGGATGGAACGAATGGGTGTGGGACATGGTTAAGAGTTCACGCCAGACCTGTCGGCGTCGCCTTGGTTAGTGTTCGCCCTTGGAACTCGTTCGCACCAGAAGAAGCTGTACACACAGACACGGACACACACACACGCCCACAACCTAATTGCTCACTTCTCACTTGTCAGTCCTTTTCCGATTCGGTCTGACTAGTTTGTAATTACGCGGTTTACGGATACTCAGTACAGGTATACACACGCTGTCACTGGCGCGGTAAGGCGGCCGGGGCCCCCAGTGGCCCCCAGTCGTCCTCCTCGACTCGGACCCAACGAGAGTGGCTTGGATGAGTAACGTCAAGATTGTGACTCGCTTCTTCTGTTGTTATTCTTTTTTCTGCCTCTTCTTTTGAATCATTCATGCCCTTTCCAGCCGAGTGAGGCTGTCCTTTTCCTGGTGCTGATCTGCGATGGTCTCCGCGCACCTGTGTGGCCTCATCTCTCAGGGCCGCCCCCCCCCCTCCCAAGGATGATGTGACTTGGTCAGGGGGTTGCTTGACGGAGCCCGAGTGAAGAATAACGACATGAGATTCTCTCAAGTGCCCATCGAGGGATCTTTCCGCTGACCCCGCGCGTAATTCGATCGACGGGAGGACTCCCATGACCTGGCCGGGGTGAATCAGAAGCGGCGTCCAGTGTGTTCGGAGGGGTTGAGAAGCCAATTTTGGACACTGACGGAATCTCTCCCGGCATCGCAATTCAAGGCCCCCCGCTGCGTCCCTCTTGGCCTCCCTCGATGATCGATCGCGTGTCTGAGCCGAGGCTCGTTGGCAATGCTGAGCCAAGTCAAAGATGATGCAGGTTCCATCGAGCGTGGACATGGTTGGGCCGAACGCCGCGCCCCTGACATGAACCTCATCCGTTCCGCAGCTTGACAGTTCGCCGGACCGTTGGGAGCCCGTCCTTGACATGCACACACCTTCACGGGCATGAACTAGCGGTGTCATGGACAACACACTGAACCCGTATAGTACACACAGCACACGGCAAAACACATCACATCACACACACCCCCCGAATCGATGGTCCCCCAATCGAGTTTCGTCTGCCTCGCCCCCCGCCTACGCAGGTCCGGTGACTGCCTCGTCACAGGCTACGGGGTGAACGGGGTGAACGGGGCCCCTGGGCAGTAGCTTTTACGAAAAATTTGACGCTTCACTTGGGCTCCTCGAACCCAGCACCGAACTCCTCCCCGAACTCTGGTTCCCAACCGTGCCTTCTACCATGTACTGCCCGATACTTCTCCTTGGCGTCCGAAGGTGTGCTGGAATTAGTTTTCTCAGAGTCCGGGGCTTGCCAGCCCGCCCTTCTTTGACATGCTTCCATTTCCAGAAGGCTCTGCGTGCCTGATACGGCTACTTGGACGCTTTGACAAGATGGCTCGTTCGTGGAGAATCGGCACTGCTCCTGGCGGTTGGACTTTCCTCTGCGTTTTGAACAACGACTACGAGACTTGCCGAAAAGCATGGCCCGCGGCAAGGTCCTTTTGGGGAAGGGGGTGGGTTGCGCGACTGTCCTCTGGTGGTGATAGCGGCCGTGGACGTTTTGTGCTTGGTGACACTCGGCGGAGACGCCGTCGCACTAACAGCTCCAAAAGGTTCTTCAACCTGTCATAGCCCCCAAAGTTCCGTAATATCAAGCATCGGTTCCGATGTGTGCCCGCTTTCCCATTGCTGCCCATTGCCGTACGGTGATCTTCTGTTAATGCTTGCTCGTTGCCATTGCAGATACTCAGCACTGCAGCAACCCCTTGGCCGACAGGCGCTGTCCTGCACGACGGTCAGATCCTTCAGATGACACCCGTCGCTCGGAGCTTGGGCGTCCTCTGGTTGTCAGTCGATTGATTCCTGGTTAGCCAGAGCTAATTAGGTAGACAGGAAGCGGTCGATGGGCATCGTATCTTTACCTCCGTCGAACAAGTACCACCAACCCGAACAACTCCTCATTGATTTGATTGATTCGAAACAAAATTCATCGGACTGTACACTTACTGGCGTCTCTTCTGGTACCTTGCTTCATCCCTGACTGCCTCTGTTGTGGCCGGCGGATGCCCCTGAATCAGCTTATAGCAAAGCCCAACCTCGCCGCCACGAGTACTGTGTAACCGAAATCCGGGTCAGCTGCACGCAGACTGCACAACGCCGTTCCCAAGGCCCATGGGTACTTTCTTGACGCTTCTCCTAGCTTCTGAAGATAGTTCAATTGGAAGAAGAAAAGAAATTATTGATTAACTTGGAACCCAAAAATCGGTCATGGTTGGAACCGGGTGCCAACGCATCGAGTTACAACACCGCCCCATGCAACATCGCGAGTCCTTTTGCGCGACCCATAGCCAGAGTACCGAGGCGAATACCGACAAGACAATGTTACGTTACCCGTACCTCTTCGATTGTATTCTGGACAAGAACGCAAGTCACAGGAACTTGGGAAAGGGGGGCGTCGCGATAGTGTCAACAAAAGTCCGAGAAACACAAGGCATCCCGGCGAGCCACCGCAATACTGTGTAGGGTGATTTCCGTCCAGCCGTTGACTAATACGTTCCGGGCCTCCTGGTCCGCTTGCAGATTTATGGAGGCAGCATGATTGTGATGGGCAACATGCAGCCACAGGGAGACAATCGTTACCGCCACAGATCGAGATGTTGGAACGGAGAGTATACTGTATTTGCCAAGAGAGACAGTTTAGGGGTTCGGGGGTCTTGGGCGGTCTGTTGTTGTTGTGTTGTTGAAGACTATGGTGGTTTATACCGCAGAGTCTTCGATACCGGTCGGAGGCGTTGACACGTTGCAACGAACATGCTCAAGATTCCTGTAATGTCAGAATGTAAGTCAAGTTGAAAGCGTTTCCTAGACTTTGTGTTGTTCTCTGACGGAAACTGACAGTTGCTTACATCGTTGTAGGTAGTGTGAGCGCGTCGATCAACGGATTAACAATGACCAACAATGGAAATACTCGAGTACGAAGCGGACGAAAACTGCTAACACGACATGATCGAGTTTAAAATCTTTTACTGCACAAGTTGACCATAGACATGTTGTAAGAACTCTAGGGAAACAAAACGCGAATACTATCTGGGCAGAACTGGAATTTCCGAACTGAGGACACCTGGACTTGACTACGTGTAATACCAACTTACCAACGGTACAGCCGAGCGAATTAGGCACAGCGATTTTCTCCTCGCAGATTGCGAAGAAGGCACAAGTTTCTTTCCTTGCGAGAGACGTTTTCCAACGCCAAGTGGCCAAAGTCACCGAGTTCACAATGCACATCTCCAGCAGAAAGTAAACGGCAGAGGAAGTCATCAGAAGACTTTTAAACATCCTGGCACCAGGTAATTGATCAAGAAATCGTTTGCGTTTTTTTCCTAAAGGGAAAACTCAAGAGCTAACTGACATGCGGGAGAACAGTTTGCATTCCACGAGCCATTAGACAGCAAGATTGCCTCGAAAGCGAATACCGCCCTATTGGGTGCTCTCTCTACGAAGAATTCCTTCCGCTTTGCTTCAGTTTCAAAAAGTTGCTGGAATTATATGGATGGCAGAGGGCTCGGATGATGATCCGCTACTCGGTGGCAGTTAACAGCAACGTGGGATTCTGCTGCGAGCGGACGCCATTTTCAAGCACTCCATGTAGGGCTTTGAGGATGCAGTTTTCCGTTCAAAGTGATTATTTGAATGCTTTTGCGCAATTGCAGTGGTTGTGTTGTGGCTGTAAGGGCCGTCCGTTGGGAGTTGTGCCGGCAAATCGTAAGTTGGATAAACACTTCAAAGGACCGCGCTGACAAGACTAATAGCCATAGCCACCTCAAAAATGCGATGATTTAGAGTGCCATACCCATATCAACATTATTTTGGTCTCGAATAATATTTCAAGCAAGAGGTACCATAATGTGCGGCTTTGGCAGCTCATCAAAACCGACGCGACCGCGGTTTCGGACGACCACAAACCATGGCACCACGGCGTTTTGTATCTTTTACCTCTTCAAAGCCAAGAAATGTCGTCAAAATAGCTGACTCTGCATCTTTTTTGACAGGTCAGAGGTGATTGGCGACTACAATTGCGTTCGGGCAGCGGGAAGTCAACATCAGGCCACAATTGCACAACGCACGAGATCTTGGCTCTCGGCTGTCTCAGGACGGCCGACCAATGACCAGAGACGACCCGAACGAATACAGGAAAAAACAGGGGAGATGACACGGCGGGTAGATCTAGGGGTTCCCTGTGTCTTCTTTTGCCCCCTCTTTGGACCTGCCCGTGTTCTAAAGATACGGGATCTTGCCAGTTTCAGGACTCGAGTTGAGACAAGTTGACAGGTGACTCTCAGACCATTTCTCGGTGAGCAAGGGATCGGTGTCCCCCCGCATACAAGTTCGCGTCGGACGCGCTGCCAATGGCTGGTTCTGCTTTTTTTGTGTAATAGTGACCAGCGAGTGAGGCGAACACGTGGACCATTCGCGGGGACGAGGCAAGACATTTCCGCGGGACAAGGCCAGAGGTTGCTAGAGTTTGTTGGATCCAAGCTCCTGGCCGGTTTGGTTGCGAGTAATCCCCCAAAATGCGACCGACGAACCGTATGACGGAGCTGGAAAGCTTCGATCAAAGGACAATTGACTTTTGAAGGACCGACGTGATATTTCGAGTGTGTGTAGACGAACAGCCGTGTTCCTTTCCGTCCCAACTCCAATTCAATACTAGGAACAATGGGATTCAGACCGCCTAGTTGCTGGGGTATTGAGGGCATTGTCAATCGTCGGCTTGGCATCAAAGGGGTCGCGGTTTGGCTTCGGGTCGCGCTTCGCTTGACATGGCTTTCGCTGTTTATTTAGGCGTCGGTCTGGTTTGGTTCGACTTGGTTTGGTTCGGCTGCGTCGTTGTGGTTGTGCTTGTGGTTCTTTTTGGCTGAGGCAACTTGAGCAAATAAGCCACAATCGGGGGATGCGGCGCAAACAGGCCCCTTGCCTGATTGGGTCATTTTACCTGCTCAAACACGCGCAAAGGAACGACTCTGTGCGATGTCGCCGTGGAGCTATATATCCAAGAGCAGGACTGCTGCTGGATACCTCGGCCTGGGACTGGTCTCTTTGCGATGCGCAGCACCATGTTGATATTTGGTTTGTTCTTGCTCGACCGCGTGCCTGTGTGACCAACAACGCAACGAGCATCCTGCACAAAAGGGCGGCAGCACAGAAGACGAGACGGAGAAGGATCTGGCGCATCGCATAGAACCGAAGCAATGCGGGGGAGGGCACAGAGTAGTTGCAGCGGCTCGAGCCGCTCGAGCGCGACGACTGCGACGACGTCTCAGCAGCAGTGAGTAGTCCCAGACCCCTCCCCCCCAAGGCCCGACACCACCCGTGCTGGGGAGACGCGCCTTTGGTCGACCAGACGCCTTCGATGCTGACGTAGGGCTGCAGGAGACACTTCATATTCGACCGAGGTTCGTTCTTTCGTCGATTCGTAGCGCGGACGCGGCTCGTTGTGGCCGCCAGCCGAGGACGCGCCAGGCCTGTTCGAGAGACAAAGGGCAGCAGCTGACCAGTGTCGCGACAGATTGGTATCCCGACGTGCCTCTGGTGATCCAGGCCAACCAGCTAATCATCGGACGGCTTTCGGAAGGGCATGGGTTTGCCGACCTCGTGGCCGAGGCGGCGAGGAACGAGGCCGGGTGTACGCCGGGCACGATGGCCGCCTACTTCCACCACGCCATCACGCTGGAACTGGCGTGTCTTATGAGCAACGACACGGTCCAGGCGGCCATCGTCAAGGGTGTTCGGGTCTGATTGGGGCTGTTGTTTTCGGCTTGGTCATGCGAGTTTGGGAGGGTTCATCGGATGAAGACCGTCACTCCGCGTTGGGGGATTCGGTACAGGAAAGGTGTTTCGGAATATTCGGAATCGGCAGGCGTCAGGCGTGTATGAAGTGGAACGTATCTGTGTAACCGTGGTCTTTGAAAGTTGTTCTGCTGAACTGCCAAGTATCGTCTTAGTTCTGGCGTCTTGTTGTAGAGTCTCAGTGCTGATGCTCTCTCTCCCTAGTTGTTCAATGGGCAGCTGGCACTTACAAAATACCCACGCTCGGTGTTTCGACATGTTGTATGACGAAGGACAAAGAACATTCGAAAACTGGGAATGGGAAATAGATTCCACGAACAAGGCGGATTGGCCTACTTATTCTCCCGCTCATGGGCTTACAGCTGCCCGTTCCTGTGTCCCGGGTTGGTGAACGGCTGAATGGTTCGGACGAGAAGCAAAAATCCGGATTCGCAGGGCCACCGGAGCCGGGTTCCCGAGCTGAAACCAGCAGAGAACGCTCCGGGGAACACGTTTGAGAGCTGAGCCGAGCCAGGGAGTCCCTTTGGCCACAGAAGTCAGCTTGGTGGAGGTGGGTGGGGTAGCGAGATTCGCCAGGTGTCGAGGCCAGGATAGGAGGGGTCAGGGGTGAAGCCGTTGACGGATGGGGGAGTCAAGTAGCCCATTCGGGAGGGCCATGTGCCATTGGTGGATACGACGACGCGTATCCGTACAGTACGGCTCTACGACTGGCGATACGGCGATGGTGTGGATGTATGGCACATGGAGTATTACTCGCAGGCTGCCGGATTTGAAGTTTCCCATGCTGGGTCAACACACATTTTGTTATGAGCCTTTTCTACGCAGCAATGTTGACTCATTGAGTATTTACGATGGCCTTTGCCCGCACCTAGGAGCGGGCGACAAGCTGAAGAGCGGTTTTCCAAACACGAAGACGGAGTAGAGAGGCGTCATCAAAGAAGAAGGCGATCACGAACGACACGGGCGCTGGGAGCTCATGAACGACAAACAACAACAAGACTACAGAGCGGAAATGACAGGTTCCTATCTTTACGGTAGAAAACTCAATCGAATTCCACAAACTGTCTTACCATGAGGTGGAGTGAGGGCGGACTCCCTGTTCATAAGAACTCAGAGCGTGACAGCCTCACTTATGCACATGCATAACAGCAAAAGCCAGAGGTGGAGAAATCAAGCCAAGTCTCCAAGAGTGGCGGTGCAAGTGAGATAATCTCCCCAGATTATGTAAGAGACATGTTGGTGCGGAGCACTGACGGATACATGACTTACCTCAGCACGCCTCCATCAATGAGCTCCGTCATTCGCCAAAGTGGATAGCATACGTAATCACTCTCCTCGAGAGCTCAATGAAGGCACTGAGCCTCTCTGATTGGTCAGCTCGTCTCTCTCTGTATTAGCGGTGGGCAGTCAAAGAGGCCACTGGGCAGTCAGTACCTACAGTGCCCGCCCACCTGAGGTGCTCAGGTCTTCAGGGGCCTGGCGGATCTCAAGACCCGAGACTCGGGAGCTACTGCCTCTGTAATGCGCTGCACTGCACTGAAGTGACTGCCCTGGGCCTCTGACGGAAACACGGGACTTCCTTTGCCGCACAGGCGCGGCTTGTCCAACCTGGAACTTCCAACAAGTCCAAGATTACCAAATCGCCAACTTCGTGTTCCCATCACTCCTCAACCATTTGGACTTCACCAGAAATTGGATCGGCTTGGCGGCCAGCGGGAATGTTATCTTGACAAGAGACCTGCATTCACATCCTCATCGATCTGTCGTACGCCTCGGTCAATGTCTGCTCGTACAGCAGCGGCATCCATGGGCTCGCCCCGACTTCGACAGTATCCAATTCAACTGCATTGCCTGATTGCCTTGCGTTGCATCTGATCTTCAAAGACCCTTTTCGATACACTCCTTTTCCCACCTCTCCCACTCTCGACCGACCGGCTTCGACTTCGCTCGCTTTACCCCTCCGATCCCTACGAAAGCTACTTGCCATTCAGTACGATTACTTCTCCGTCGATCACGTTATCTTCAGATCCGGTCCGGCCGAATCGCCACGATGCCTTCGGATCGCGACCACCGGTACGAAACCGTGCCACCGATTCCCTCATACGACGAAGCCCTCGCCACCCATGGCCCAGCCGATCCCTCCGACTGGAATCCTCCCCGGTCACCCTTCGACGGCCGATCCCAAAACGAGACCGAGTCGCAGTCCCTGCTACACAGAAATGGTGTCGCAACCTCTTCCCGGCGCCCTGGAGGCTATCGACCGCCGACGGTCGAGACCGACGATGAGGACAGCTCCTGGGGCAGCGATGACGACGGCGACGAGACGGCTTACGTGCGGAGAGAGATGCAGGAGCTGGAGATGGGCGACCCAGACGACAGGTCTCGCTCGTCGATATGGGGGAAAAGGATACCTTTCTCCCTGTCCTTATCACGCTGGAGGTCTTGGCGATGGCGCCTGCCAAGCTTGCGTCCTACCATTCGACTGCCCTCTCGATCCGGTGGCAGCTCCAGCGATACCAACGACACGAATGCGACGACGACTACGACGACGGCCGCGAGAAGACTGCGGAATGCTTTGCCAAACTGGGACAAGGACAAGGCGCGGGCTGCCATTATCATATTCGCAAGAGTGTTTGCCATTGTGTTCGTCATGGGCATACTATGGGCCCTTTTCATGAGCGACATCTTCACGAGCATGGCGAGGCGCATGAACGGCGGTCTGCGCTTCAACCCAGAAGACGTGCGCGCCTTTGTCCAGTCTCAGGTCGAGCATCCCAGACTACGCGCCTCCGTAAGCCACTACACCAAATACGCCCACATGGCAGGCACCGAGGGTGACTATGCCTTGGCCATGGACGTCGAGTCCATGTTCACCAGGGCCGGTCTGGACTACGTCAATATCGACGAGTACTATGTTTACATGAACTACCCCAAGCCAGGCGGGCGTGCTGTCGAGATCCTCGGCAACGATGGAAAGGCAAAGTGGACGGCCAAATTGGAAGAGGAGGAGATTGGCGGAGAGTCGGCAGGACACCAGACGCTGGTGTTCCATGGCATGTCCAAATCGGGAGACGTCAAGGGTCCTCTTATCTACGCCAACTACGGTGCGAGATCGGACTTTAAGAAACTGGCTGACAGCGGCATTGACACTAAGGGTGCCATTGCGCTGGTGCGGTATTACGGCCCGCAGGCGAATCTGGCCTTGAAGGTCAAAGCGGCCGAGGATGCTGGCTTCGCAGGATGCATCGTCTACAGCGATCCAGCAGATGACGGATTCAGACTAGGAGACGTTGCGCCCAATGGTCATTACATGCCTGCCGATGGTGTGCAGAGAGGGTCTGTGGCCCTGTCGAATTGGATCATTGGTGACCCCCTGACTCCTGGCTGGGAGAGCAAGAAGGATCTGCCGCGGATGAAGCCCGAAGAAAGCGCCGGTCTGACCAAGATCCCGAGTTTGCCTTTGGCCTGGCGGGACGCCCAAGTCCTGCTGCAACACCTCAAAGGTTTCGGTCAGCAAGTCGACAAGGACTGGGCTGGAGGCGTTCCCGACGTCCCGGAATGGTGGACTGGCAACCTGTCGTCGCCCATCGTGCGTCTCAAGAACGACAACGACGTCGTCGAGCGGAAGTCTATATGGAATATCTACGGCAAGATCGAGGGCATCGAGCAGGACTCCAAGTCCATCATCATTGGCAATCACCGCGACGCTTGGTCCTTTGGTGCAACCGAGCCTCACTCCGGCACTGCCATCATGATCGAGATGGCGCGCATCTTTGGGTCTCTGGTATCCAAAGGCTGGCGACCTCTCCGAAGCATCGAGTTCATGTCATGGGACGCCGAGGAGTACAACATGATTGGTTCTACCGAGTACGTCGAGCATAACGAGGACCTCTTGCGCAAGAACGCTTTTGCCTAC
This sequence comes from Colletotrichum spinosum, assembly GCA_004366825.1. Classification (NCBI taxonomy): domain Eukaryota; kingdom Fungi; phylum Ascomycota; class Sordariomycetes; order Glomerellales; family Glomerellaceae; genus Colletotrichum; species Colletotrichum spinosum. The sequence continues at coordinate 40,985 of QAPG01000162.1, read as the reverse complement.
ATCAACCTCGACTCGGCTGTCTCGGGCACCGAATTCCACGCCGCTGGATCTCCGGTCTTCAGGCAGCCTGTGATCCGGGCGCTCAACCGCGTCTTCGACGAGCAATTGAACGACACGCTCCGCAATCTCTGGGACCGTCGCGGGGCTCAACTCGAAGAGCTGGACAATTTTGGCGACTACGTCCCTTTCCAAAACATTGCTGGCACCAGCTCTCTCGACATTGGCTTCAGGGGTGCGGTGTTCCCCAGGCAGTCGAGCTACGATAACTACGAATGGGTCTCGCGCATTGGCGATCCAGACTTTCGCTATCACACTTTGATGGGCCAGGTCGTCGGACTGTTGATGCTCGAGCTCGCGGACAAGCCAATCCTGCCGTTCGACATGGTGGAATACGGCGAACGGATCGAACGCTACGTGAACGACTTGTCCAACTTTTGCGAGCACAAGAACGTGGACAAGGCCAAGTTCTCCATCGAGCCGCTCAAAGCGATTGTCGAGAACGCCAAGCTCCAGCTCAAGGGCTTCTCCATGTGGGAGATGACGTGGGAGTCTCTCGTCATGGGCGGTGGCGGCTGGGAGTCGACGCGCATGGGCGAACTTCGCGTCGAATTCAACACGCACATGGCCAATTTCGAGACGGCGCTGCTCGACCTCGAGCAAGGGGGCGGTGTAAGTATTCCCGCGTCATCACGACCACGATCCATCTGCTGACTATTCAAAGATTCCCAACCGCCCGCAGTTCAAGCACGTCATTTTCGGCCCCCAGGCCTGGTCGGGCAACTCATCCGTGACATTTCCTGCCATTCGCGACGCCGTCGATGCGGGAGACTGGACGCTAGCTACGAAACTCGTCGAGAAGACGGCGCGCATCATCTCCAACGCGACGACGGTGCTGCAAACCTGGGCCATTGAGTCGAAGGAGAAGGAGGGCTGATCACCTCTGCTCTTGATGTTCTTGTGTATTCTTCTGTCCGTGTCTGAACATTCTCTTCATCGTCGATTTTCTTGTCCTCGCCCATGAACGAAAAGCTACCCGGCGTTGGCAGCTGCACGCCGCCGCGTTTTGATTCAGAAGGAAAGGAATCAAAGTTTCTCGACCCTTTCGCATGTGTCCCATTTTTCTTCTCTGTTTGTGTCTGCGTTCACATCTTTGACGTTATAGCCGGGCTGTAAGGACGGAACTCCCCCACGTCCTGGCTTGCGTCTTGATTCCTGGCATTGCAAGGAGTTTTGGGGAAAGGGAGGGCGGTCTAAATAGTCGTCATCTTCATCTTATACAACCATGTCGTTTAGCTTCGTGACAAGACTCGCGCGGTGCTGCACGGTGATGGTGTTCGTGCTGCCAGGTGGAGAAGGCCGCGTGGTGTTGATACGCGGTCCCGTTAGCCGTCGCATCAACAGACCCTGGTTGTATTGTGCGTCCAGACACCAATGTTGAAACACATCATATTGTGTCTGTCTACATGTTTGGTTGGATTAAACTCTCGACGGCGAATACGACGTTTCGGTTAGCGGTATCCAATCGATGACTGGATGGCACATGACATGCGACAGGTTACGAGCATGAGAAAGAAACAATCATCGCTTCAAATTGAAACTGGAAAGTGTGGGAAAATAAGGGGGGAAAGGGACAAGACGGAGACTTATGTACAGCCTAAGGCTACAAGCCACATGCAGAGCTTTTCCTCTCCTGGTGTGCGTCGACCGACTCCTCAATCGATTCGATTTTGCATGCGCTGATCGTATGAACACGTATTCCTCCCTCCGCCTGGTTCTACTCGGAAAAATTACTGCTACGCGCCTCTCCCCTGCTTCTGGCCCGAATTCGCTAATCGCATACTTGGCCTCCTCCTCCGCTTGCCTGTGAGAGATATCGTGAGATTTGAATATGATTGTCCTTCCCTGCTCAGGGAAACTAAGGTAATGTTGATGGTCCACGGAGCCAGCACGTCGCCTATTTGGGGTAGAGAACCAGCCCCTCATACTGTCTGCTCTTCATGCTCTCAAGAATGTGGTGGAAGTGGCGCTTGCTGTTTTCGACCGACGCCGAGTCCTGCTGATTGCCGGCCAGGTTTGAGTGGATGAGCTCGATGAGACCGTTGAGATACTTCGTAGTGACCTGAGCTAGTGTCAGTAGCTGAAGCGCGAAAGGCAGCGAGCGACTGCAAGTGACTTACCGACTCGTTTTGTTGGTCAAAGTAGTAAATGTAGCGATCGAGAATCTCGACAAAGAGCTCAATCGACGTAGCCGTCTCCATGCAAGAATCGGCCACGCGCAGCGCTCTTTGGAGGCACTCGAGCACCCGCTTGCCGTCACGGTACAACTGTGGACACGTCAGCACCTCCGTTGCCTATAATTGTAGAGCACAAAACTTACGCCTGTCTCGTCCGTCTCTCCGTTGACGGCGAGGGGTGTCGCCCACCAGAGATGACTAGCCAGGTACACGGCGCGACACTGATCGGGCTTCCTGAGGAGTTTGCTGCCGTGCTGAGCGCACTTGGTGATGAGCGTGTCGTAGTTCTCCTTGCCAAAGTTCCTAGTCTGGTGCAGCGCCGTTGCAATGACACAAACGGCCTGGAATTGGGCCTTGGAGTCGGTGATGGCCTCCTCGTACACGGTGAAAGCTTGGGCAAAGAACTCGTAGGCGACCTCTTCGAAGCCAGTCATGTCTGCAGTCTGTCCTGAGGCGCAGAAAAGCCGAAGGGCCAGTTCTGCGGCGCCGGCGCCGTTAACGCGGGTGTATAGGGTGCTCAAGGCAGAGTGCATAAACTTGAAGAGCGCGTTGCTCTGGGTCTCCCAGTTATCCTCGTAGTGCTCGCGGGCCTTGAAGCGTCGCGCAAGCTTCATGCACGCCGTGATGAGCGGCGGCGTTGTCGTGCGGATGCGCTCGTTGCCTTCGGAGTAGGCCTTGCGGGTCATTTGCAGCAGGCGGAACTGAGTATCGTTGTCTTCCCCATTGATGAGATGCACAATTCTCGCTAGCCAGCCCTGCTCCTCCATGGTCTCGTCCGTCTCCACGGCACGACGCTGGGCCACACCCGGGTAATTAGATGACGCTTGAGAGCCCTCCTTGATGAGGACCTTCAGAACCTCCAGCACATTCTCCAACTGATTCGGCGTGGAGATCCTGGTCTGGTCACGAAGTAGAGTCCTAGCCACTTCGCCAGCCACGGCCCGGCGAGTCGGATAAGATTGTGATTGGAAGAGAGGGACGTAGGTAGGTAGGGAGAGAGCGGTAAAGATGGAAAGGTATCGGTTAAGCGGGGCTTGCAAAAGTGCCAGCAGGCTCTGCTGAGCCTGAGGAGAGTGCAGGTCGGCGTTGTTCGCGTTCTCTCTGACTTTATGGGTTGCATACTCGAGAATCTGGTTGACAAAGTCCAATCTCTCGGGATAGATGTTAAGGGCGAGATTTGTCAGAGAGCAAAGCAGGGCGATGGTGTCTTGGACTGGCAAATGTTGCGCCTCGACGAGGTTCTTGACTTGGCTGAAGAAGATCTCGTAAAGCTGAACATTCTCTGGGATGCCCTTCTCAGGGGTAGCTCCGTCTCCATTGACGGCTGTCGCTTCTGTATCGGCAATGGACGGTGCTGCCTCGCTTGGTGGCGGGAGGTCCTCCGCGGCACGTGCCTCGTTCTCGCCCATTTCGGGGTGAGCTCCGTTGGTGTCGAGATCGAGCGACTTTCCGTGATGCTCGCCGCCGTCAGCAGGCCCGGTCGCGCCCGTTGCATCGCCCTTCAAGTTGGTCCTTTCCAGCAGTTTCGCCAGAGCTTCCGCCTCGACTTTGGCCCTGTCGTCTTCTGTGTCGTCCTTGGATTCGCGCTCGGCGTAATCGGAGAGACGGTCCATCAGGCCGATGACGATGGCCTTGACGTTGACGTGCGGGTTGAGACGGGATACGGCGCCGAGGAACTGATCGAGGGTATGGAGGTGGAAGTCGTCGGGGAAGACCTGTGTGATGACTTCGAGGAGGTACTCCTGAGCCAAAACATCGCGACATTGTACGACCTGTTCCAGCAGGGGCGCCAAGATGCCCGACTTGTACGTTTCCAGGTCCACCAGCTGGCTGAGGCGCACAATGTTGCTACCCACTAGCAGCTGAAGCTCTTTTCTCTCTCTTGTTCTCTGCTCGCGTTCGCGGGAGTGGCCCTGGTGTTGCAGTCGCACCCATAGCTTGTTCATCTCGACAAAGTTGGTGAGGATGAAGTTGATGGAATCGGAGAGGTTGCCCTCGGGGCCATCTCCGTCGCCGGTAGGCAGGTAGTCCCTTGCTTGGCCTGACAGGTAATACCTCAGGAAAAGACCGCGAATGGGGTGTTGGACGCCTCGGCTCATATCCATCATGTCCTTCATCAGCTCCTTTACGGGCGCATCGGGGATCGACATGTAGGCGGTGCCAACGGTGATCATTAGATACAGTCGCGGGACAATGTTGCCGGCATACTGAACGAGTTCGTAGAGGTCGGCCAGATGGTTCACGGGGTGATTCTCGCGGAGGTGGACGGAGAGATAGCGCAGCGCATCGAAGACTGCCATGTAGAGCTCGTAGTATTGTTTCGGGCCAAGACTACTCGTGCGCAACTCGGAAACCAGGGTAGAGCTGTGAGGAATCGAGTAAGCCATCACGGCAGGCCATTGGAGGTTATCGCGGCAGCTCTGCGAGCTGATAGACAGGAGCCGGGGATCCGACAGGCGCAATGACGTACCAGCACTTAAGAGCATCCATCAGCTTGCCCGGCGTATCCAGGCACTTCCGCATCAGAGCGGTCTGCTGGCGCACTGCGACCAAGGCATCCTCGAGGAGGCGAGCTTGGTCTTCAGGCGGAACAGGAGTGGCAGACATGGCGAGATTCCCACCGGCGGGGTAGCTATCGATCGAGGCAATGTGGGAAAGGGCTTAGGATTGGCTCATGGGGGACTTGGCCAAGCCGGTCGCAGATCGCAGCAGCGGGCGAACAGATCGCAGAGGATGCAGCAAAAGTGCAATTGATCAGACGCAGCAGTCGAAGTTGTTTGGTGCGTCGAGGGAGGCGGAATCGTGTGTGACGGAGAGGCTGACGGCGATGTTGAAAGATGGCGCTCCCGGCAGCCTGTCAGTCTGTCAATCGGTAAGGCAAGGTAAGGCGAGGTAGGTACCTTACCTTGGAGATGAGGTAATACCTAAGGTAAGGAGACTGTGCCAGGCTGGGCCAGGCAGTCGAGTGCGCTATCTTACAGCTGGCGGTGCTCTGCCACGATTTAGGGGAGCTCGGTGGATTGACCAGCCACTGGCTGACGCGCAAAGGAGGAAGGTGGGGGCCTGAGGTTGGCTGTCTTCTGGCTTGTGAAGACTGGCAAATTTGCCGCAGGCAGCTGTTGCCAGATCTCGCCCGCTGGGGGCCCCTGAGCTTACCCCTAGCTGCGAGATTATGTAAAGCCTCCATATCTGCATATCTGCTTACTTGTCTAGACCAGCAATCAGCACGTGATTCCCCTTGCCATCTTGTGGTTGCCAATGCGGAACGAACTGGGAGCTGCGACCTGCACCTGCACGTTGGTACTACAGCATTGTACCCTGGTACACCTGCCTACAGAGGAAGCTATCAAGGGCAAGGTTGATCCGTACAGACAATAATCACGACGCGGCCACACTACCAATCAACCACAATCATACATGGTGTTGGGCCCTGTTGATTCCACCTCGACCCAAACCGCGTTCTCTGGCGACCTGCGTGAAATCGCTGCAGTCGGTGTTATCTTGACCTACGGCGACATGTCTGTCTCAGCAGCATATTTCCTCAGCATATTTCCCCAGGTTCTCACATCTAGAAGATCACAAAAGCCAAGTCAAATTGCACGATTGGATCCTTTGAGTCCTGTTCGCTCGCATCGGGGAACCTATCCCTTAACTCGTAACTCATCGCCTCCTGTGCCCAATATCAAGTCCCCCAACGCCGTTCGTATCCGTTACTCCTCCGTGGTTGCCCCCCAATTATTATTACCCCTAGTCGACTCTCCCCGCAGTCTAATGGGAGCGTTTCCACCGAGTCCCCGAGCTACTGCACTGCCAATGGACCCTTGGTCTCGCTCGTCCCAAGAACCAACGCCGATGGCCTGATCTCTCACGCCGACGACGCTTTCGCTGGCAGCTGGCAGTCTGTCCGCAGATAATCGACCAAGGCTGTGTCGATTGACCGCGAGAAGGCCGCAAAAAGAAGAGTGGCCGTCGTACTCGGCTTGGGCAGGTAGCGCATGTGAGGGACAATTTCCAGCTCCTGGATGCCTTGCACCTGTTGGAGCTCGGAAATCCATTCCATGCTGTCGTGCTTGATGAGCGCCAACAGTCGAAGGTCCGACACGCCTAGCGTCTGTGGTCCTTCCCATGCGCGAGTTGGCTCGCCTCCCTCGACAACGATCCTGATCTTGGGTATCATTTTATCCAGTCCGCGCAGGTATCTGCACATATGCTGCCAGTCGAGCCGGTCGCTTTCGCAGTGATACATGGGCCCGCTCTTGCGCACCGTCATCTCTCGGAGCATGGAGAGAGACTCGGGCGCCAAGTCTTTGAGAAACGGTACCACTGCCTCGATGTCGCTGCCAAAGTCGAAGTCGTGGAGGCCGTATAGCATGTGGCTCGTCTCACGGTGGATCTGTCGGTTGACAGCCATGATTGCGGGGTGCATGCTTGTCTTCGTCGCCAGGTGATATGTCGTCTCGTAGCACTGGCGGTGGAAGGAACGCTCGATGACTCGGTAGCCCGAACGACGGCAGGTCTTCAATGCGCCCGCTTGAAGCTGGTGCATCCCTTTGTTTCTGATGAGCAGCTTCTTCTCTCCGCCGTCGTCGAGGAGGTGCTCATAGATCATGATGCGAATCTCAGCGGGAATCCGCATCAGGGGCGACTGGTCTTGATCCATTTCGTCGAATATTGCGACGAGAGTCCTCGGGCAACGTCAGATGGGCTTCGCGACGAGCTGCCACGGCATAACGGAAACAAAAGGGAGAATCAGAGTACGAAAGGAGGTGACAACGGAGGCGAACGACATCCAGCGCCGGCCCAACGAGCGCCATCAGCGGGTCTTATGACAACCTGCCTCCTTGCCTCCTGCGGCATCTTTTCCGTATTGGTAGACGAAAGCTCCCGCGGATGAGGGGGGGTCCATCAAGGTGCCGATGGTCAATCTTGGCCATGTAAGACGGACCCTGGGATTACTACCTCACTCCGGATCCCACATACTCTACTAATAACGGACTGGCCTCGACGCCGGCGAAAACGCCCTGTTGGCCAATGGCTTTTGACCGTCGTGATCCTTCGCACATCTGGCCAACCGCTGTGCCTTGTGCATCACACTCAATCCGAGTTCCCGCTACTCGCTCAGGGTGGATCCTTGGGCAACTATCGTCGTCCCTGGTCCACGTCTCGTCCAGATTGACTTACTCATCTTTCTGGGCCTTCGAAGTCCAAAGTCCCAACGACATTGGTCGGCAGCTCACTGTCCAACGAGACATCTAGTGTTATTGATTGGCCTAGCTATTCAGCAGCACCGTTCTGGCAACACAACACTCCACATGGCGAATTCTAGATTGCTTCTTACCGCTTATTCTGGCAAGGATGGGTGGTAGTCCGAGACTTGCTCTCTCGCTAGCATGTGCCGTTGTTAGTGCTCAGCAGCTCATCTCGTCGCCTACCTTGCCATGCTTGCCTACCTACCCATACGATTCTGATCAGCCAGCCTTAACACCTCCATTCGTCCTTTAGCCTATCTCGCCCGCACCGTCCGGACTGACCCCGAACTTGGTTCCACGCCGTCCAAACAGACGGGCGCCGATGTCCTCAGCCGCTGCGCCTCAGCACTCAGCCCTAAAGCCCGGTGGTCGCCCGTCATCCTCGCTCGGCAGTGGATCGCCAAACGATGCTTGGCTCAGTCGGCCGTATTCATCAGCGCTTACAGTCCACCACGCGTCTCTCGCCTTTCTTTGCATGACCTCCATAAGTATTCGAACTTACCATCATCTTTTGGCCAGGTCCGACTGCCCATCTTCGCCTCTCGCTGTCCATCCATTCTGATAATATGCTGTAATAACATGAGGGGGGACCTCTTACCTGACAGCCTCTACTTAGGTTGTCAATTTTGACGGGCTCTGGGCCTCTCCTCATGTCCCCGGCAGAATGATTGATTGCTTGGTGATTTTATGTGATGAGAAACTCTGATGCTTTGTTCTTGGCCAATTTTCACGCCTAATACTTCGGCTGAGCGATCGTGGTACTTTGTGTGTAGACTTACTGGAACACAAAATCTGCCGCAGAGAAAAAGTCTAGAGACACACATCGTAGAGAAGATTCTTTCTGAATTGAGATCTTACCGAATATGTTCATGTCATCGTTCTGGTTCTGTAGCCGTATCGCCACGCAACACTGCTTACTGCTCTTGCGTTGCCATCTCGACTTCACCAAGCGGAGGACAAGCGACACGACTGTCTCCTGTCGTGCAGCAATCAACAGCAGACCATAACCTTTAGAGTGATCTTTGGCACGCCTGCAATTCCAAAATCTCAGTCGAAAAAGCTAATATCGCTCTCACACTGAAGAGCAATCAGAGAAGGCCAGGTACTCCAGAGATCGTTGGTCTCGGAGTAGGTGAGCCGGGATATCCACGTCTCAGCTCCCGGGGAAGCTGACGCCTTCCGTGCGGCCCTTTACAGTATGAAAGATCCCAACTCTTCTCCCATTCCACCGGGAGTAATGTGTAATTCGAAGGGGAGGGCGAGCAATCAAACCAAGCCATGTAAAAGTCGTCAAAGACCAACTCTATCCAAAAACAAGTGGCAGCGCCAAGAGCTCTTGCCATGTTGAACGAAGAACTTGCATGAGAGGAAATAATATACTTGAAGATCAACAGAGTTTCAGTGTCGCAGTATCGGACTTGGAGGCCGCGAACTGGTGTTTTCATAGGATATAAATCCAGCCCTCACAGGACGTCTTGCTGTCAATCTTTCTTCCCGACGTTACCTCCATTCGTCACTCACCCTCTACAGACGCAAATCATCTAGGTTCTTTGGTGAGCAGAAATCATCGAGTACCCGAAAAGAGGGAACCAGCGCTTACAGCTATCAGAAATGGCCCGCTTCGCCCTACTCATCGCCACTGTGGCCGTCGCCGTCGCCGTCGCCCAAGTCAACGCGAACTGCAGGTTCCGCTTCAATGGCCCCAATCGCTCTTCTCAAGAGCTCTGTCTCGCCGAGGGCAGCACCCACATAATTACGCTCGATGGCGTGAGCGTCAGCTACACCATAGGGTCCTGGTGTGGATCGCTCACGGTCAACAGCGGAAAGGGGATCAACGTCAACGGACTTGGTAGTTGTTGAGACTTTGGTGGATTTGGTGAAGCGTCGGATTCAGATGAGAGGGTGATGTGAGTTCAGATGTGCTTGCGGTGGTCGCGACCGTCGTCTGGATACGGTCGGTTCTTCTGGATGATGGAGACTTATCGATGTTCAGCGATGTCGGCACCAGATCGTGGTTGGCAGCTTGGACGTGGGTGAAAAGGGTATCTCTAGTTAGGAGCAAGCCTGGCATATCCAAGCAGAGCCTTTTACTTGATATCTGGGCGGATTGGTGTTCACTGCTTGATGCGGTACAGAAATGATGATAGTACCGAGGACCATTTATTCGACTGGATGTGCTACGTGGTTGTCCGTATTGCTGAGCTGAAGGCTGGGCTAGTCTGCTGAAAATTGCGCTGCTATTAAGGATGTCACGTCCGATTCTGCTTGGGTTCGTCTGGTAACGATGTTACTACAGGGATGCAACACGGCACTTCTATCTGATGACTGACATCGTCATCCCGTAGCTGAGATACCAGTGGTTCTCGCCTCAGGTCGACAGTAGAAAAAGTAGCAAACCTGCTCTTTGCAATCATGCCACAGACCGACCATCAGTTCCGGGGCATACTGCTATTCCAACCCACCAAACTTTCTCTGCAGAGCCTCCAACGTCCATGTGCTCGAACGACTTGAAAGCTCTCAGCATCAGAGGCTTCGGATTGGGCTGCGTCTTTTACAAAGATAGATGGCTGTTCTACTTTGAGTTGAGGCTTCCGTAGAGAGGAACGTGATTTTTAACAATCTGGACGTCGACGACAGCTAGCTTGAGGCCGTCTTCGTCAGCTAGACAGCTAGAAAGCTAGCAGAGAAGCTGGAGAACACCCACGAAACGTTGTCCGATTGACGAGATGATGAGATTAGACTTGCTGAGCAAAGAGAAATAAGCAAGCTAGGCTTCTCGCTGTTGGATACAAACCAGTAATACCGCCGGGATTCATAGTAAACTGGCTCGAATAGATGCAATCCAGGGCTTCATCATCTTTGGAACCCCTTCTTACGGATGATAGAACAGGGATAATATCGACGTCACACGTCTCAATTTGAATGCAAGATCGATTTCCCATCGTACCCAAGACGCAATTATTCTGTTGCAACCTCACTATTTCTAGAAGACCGGCGGTATTCTTAGGGATCTAGTCTGTAAAGCATTTTTGGCCAAAGAAGGCCGCTGAAGACCCACCAAGCCTTTGAAGAAGACTGCCCCGTGTTCTTGTAAATGTTATCATCGCAACACATGCTTCACCAGCTTGACGGTTTTGTGGATACTTGGGCTGGAGGAACTTGATCTCGAACTATTCGAAACAGAATGTCACGGAATAATTCGTGAACCTATGCTAAGGTGTTCTTCTACTGAGACGTACGTCTTGCTGACCGAGTCGCAACATAGTTCATCGAGAACATTCTACGCAGCACCCTCAACAGATAACTTGGGCAAAGTCTGGAAAGGGATCAAGGATAGCCTGGAAAGAACTCAAAAGAAACGAAATACCAAAGCATCTCAAAAGCCAAGTGTCATGATAATTACGCCTGTTGTTGCGACTTGGTCTGCTGGGCCTGCCCAGCTGTCGGGAACGCAAGGGATCTTGGTCTGTATTGAGCGACGATCTCCCATCGCCTTGTTGGCTCAGTGGTAAAGCGTCTCACTAGTAATGAGAAGATCGGCGGTTCGATTCCGCCACGAGGCATTGACTCGTATGGGTAGCCGCGCATCTATTATCTTTTTTGCTCTTGTGTACCCCTATCTCCATCATTGGACATCTTGCAGCAGCAGCAGCCTGAGTTATCCAGTCCAGCCCCTCAGACGGTCTTGGGTCGTGATATTGTGGTGTCTGCTTTTCCTGCATGTTCAGTTCATTCTCGCTCCACGTCGCTGAGGCCCCATGTACGTGGAAAACGTCCGTGTCTACACAGTACATTGTAGCCCGGTAGGGCTGCTCGTCAACGTCAACGTGCCAGCCCACCAACAATTGGTCGGTTCGCCCGACGGCCGGTGCATGAAGACAAGGTCTTCCCTTCGTTCCGGCTGGGTTACAAGATTTGGAGACATGCAGCCACCATGCGAAGATGGACCCTCGGCGGAGTTTGGGACCGCGGCTGTGCAGGCGAACTCTGGGATTCTCGCTGCGCACCGGACAGACGTCTCCGGGCCGCAGCGCGGTTAAAGGTTCAGCCCCTGTCTGCTGGACTTGGGGGTTTCGAAGTTTTTTTTTGTTACCTCAAGTATTCCGCAGGTGTCAAGACATTGGATGACGGGCTGTCGCGACTGTCACTCTGGGTTTGGGCATGCTCTTATGAAATGTGTTGCGACGGACCAGGTGGGAAGTATATCCTATATGATGTGCGCAATGCTCCTTAACACCACGTTTTAATGTCACTTCCACTGCCGTGGGATGGCGAATGCGAGAATTCTTGATCTCGATGAGACGCGGTTACGCGATGTCACTCTAAGGCCTGGTGTTGGTGTCAGAACGTTGCGCTGGCTTGGCTCGTTTCCAAGACGTCTGTCACAGGCTGCATCCACACTATTGAACAAGGCCGCGTCGGCCTTTGTCGGCAACGACCATGAATTCCAGCGTAGGGAGGAAAGAGTCCGTCTGGAGGAGAAGAGCGCGGTCAGTCCGGCGCCGAGACTGGGATGCTGGCCGCTTCCACTTTGTTAGCGTTTTATTAACGTTACATTGCGCCGTCTTTTCCAATCGTTATCGTGACAGCGAGGCGAACATTGCCTTCAGACGGCGTGATCTGGTTTTCTTTTGGTCTGGGTACGGAGTGGTTCAACCCATCGTCGTTCGCAAGCGAAGCTCGTCTGCCGACAGGGTCTTGATTTCACTAAAATCCAAGGACACCAACGCCACTGGGACGGATGATGTCAATTCGAGACCGCCAAGAAGCGGAACAGCTGTTTGTGACTGTGTAAGCACCGCGGCCCGCTGGCTCTGCTCTTGGACCGCGAAACCAGCACAGCTCGTGGCCGAATCCTCGTATCCCAGAGTGAAGATCGCTGGACTTTTGGGACTCCGAATGCACGCAAGCGCGGTCGACTAACGGATAGCGGCATCTCGACTCTTTATCTCGGCTAGCTGGGCAGGGCCACTTGAACACTGGGAATCCAGCACAATATTACGACAGTTATGACGGCAGTGGAGCTCGTGGAGTGTTCCCCTGATCACCCGACGCTGACTCGCGGACGACCAAGCGGCCGAGTGAGGGAGCAGAAAAAAAGACAAGAGGCAGAGCAGAGCAGAGCCACGAACACTACTGTACTATGTAGAGCAGCAGAGACAGGCCTCCCAGGGTTTCCAGTTTTAGACGACCCTCGGCCATGGGCCATAGCCATGAGCTATTAGCGTACCCATCGGACCATGGAAAAGTCAAGAATTGCCCCCCCTTCGCAGTCCAATAACCCTTGGTTGTCCCCGGTTTCCCAAGGCTGGCGGAGCTCCCTGTCTCTCTCTCTCAAAGTGCTTGACACACTGTCTCATTATGGTCGACCCATTTGCCCATTTTGCCCTTCGTCCTGACCAAATCCGCTCCGTTTCCCCAGCGTGTGTTTCTGCTTCCGGTCGATATACAGTAGAGCCTCGCTGCGGCCGTTGATCGAAATTTTACCAAATTCTGCGCGGAAGATCTCCCGAGACGGCCTCCTACCACGGCCCACAGCAAAAGACCGAAACTGGCTAAAATACCAGGTAGAGACGCTGCGAACCGAAACGAAAAGCCAGGGAGACAAATAAGGCACGAGGCCAAGAAACGGACGACGACCCTCGTTTGTTTTATGGGATTCCGCCGGGGTTCTGGAACATGGAGTAAATGGGTTTACTCGCGCAACAACCAGCCAGTGACGGACAGACTCATCAAAACGACTCGTGATCGTATTCGACGCTGACCGACGACGAGGACTTGACGATTGGTGGTTTTCGTTTGCGGCCCACGACGCTGCTTGTGCTGTGTGGCTGTCGACTTTTGACAGAACCAAATAAACACCATCACGATAAAAACAACGAAAAGTAGGAGCTGCAGCACCGCCGCATCATGACGACGACAACAGACCCAAACCCGCTCACGACGCAGCGGGGCGGCGCGCCCCTGACGACCGTCTTCACGACGCCCGACTTCTGCAACTCGCTCTACTGGACCGACACCATCACGCCGCCGCTGTCGAGCATCGTGTGCATGCCGACGTCGTGGAAGCAGGTGTACGAGTACTCGTGGGGCTTCTACTCGCCGGGCATCTGCCCGTCGGGCTACACCGAGGGCTGCGCGTTCCCGACGTCCCGCGCGTCGCGGTCCAACGGCAACGTGTACCTCGGCGGGCCCGTCATCGAGGGCGAGACGGCGCGGCTGTGCTGCCCGACGGGCCACACGTGCTACAGCGGCAGCGACTGGCCGTACAGCAAGTGCCTGTCGACGGTGCCGACGACGTCGTACTTCAACAGCATGAACGAGCCGACGTCGGCGCTGGCGACGGTGTTTGCGGTGCAGGTGCGCTGGCAGGCCTCGGACCTGAGCAACCTGGAAACGGACCCGACGGTTCCGGGCGCGACGTACACGGGGCCGCGGTCGACGAGCGGTGCGTCGGCGACGGTGTCCGGGACGGATGGCGGTGGGAGCGGTGCGGGGTTTGCGACGGCGACGGCGACGCCGGAGGGGTCGGGAGGTGGCGGTGGTATATCTGTCGCCGCGACGGTGGGCATCGCAGTCGGAGCGGTGGTCGGGACCTTGGTGTTGGTGCTCGTCGCGTTCATGATCTGGTGGAGGCGGAGGAGGCGGAGGGAGGACGAGACGAGGACGCACCGCGGGGACAATGACGACGCGAGATCGGATTCCATGGCGCCGCCGGTGCTGGCTGCACACAAGGCCGGTTCCGACAAGACGTCGTTGGATATCGTGTCGCCGGGGACAGGGACGATGATGACGGCGTCGACGCTGGTGGGCACGATGGACGCGCCACGGTCACCGACGACGACGACGAACCAGCTGGACTCGACGACGTTGATGGAGATGGAGACGATGGAGAGGCCGCAAGAGCTGCCCGAGGACTGCGTGGTCGAGCTCGAGGGCGACATGCCAGGGCCGCCACTATATCGCGAAAAGGAGGGATGGCCTCTCAGGTCGTGAAGACGTGAAGACACTCCACTACCCAAGAGTATGAACAGACACGCCAGATAAGGTGGCATTCTGGCCACCTTCTTTACCAACACACATGTATTGTATTTGATGCAGCGCCGGAGTTACACACGGATGGGTCATGGCAAGCTCCCTACCGTTTCAGTCGGTATCTTGTTAGTCGAGCAGAGCTTTTATATCAATGGCGCAGTATAGGACATAATCTAATCACCACGTATTCCAACGCCAACATTGTTCCGAGGAGATCCGAGATGGCCGACGGGCATGGATTGCAAGTTTGAAGGAGCATGTGTCCAACACAGGTGAGTTGCGGGGATCTTTGAGACCATTCATGAAGTGTATGGATGGGCTCCATCATCACATGATATACGGACCGCCACTTTGCACCTGAACAGATCATGTCACGAAGCCTCTTCAATACCATCGAGTTTCTATCAGAGATGACGGTTCTTCTGACGCGTCTTGGAAACAGAACTCTGAACATCCTCCACCCCTTCTCGTCCAGGCACCGATATCCTTGTCTAGGCGCTGGGCCAGCAACAGAGCATCAATTCTCGGCCAACGTGCCTTTTTGGGTGCTTTGGAGGTCTCGCACGGCAGCCGTTCAGGCTCTGGGGTTTCATTGCATATCGTGTTTGCTACGAGCACTCGGACGAGGAATGGCAGACATTCCTGGACAGGTTCAATGAAGACGTGGCGAGCTGGGGGGCGGGCGTGGACGGTGTCGAGTTTGCGAAACCGTTGTGCAAGGTGCGGTGGCATGATGGACGCGACTTGAGACTCGCTGAAGGTGATGTTGATGCTGTGAGACGGTAAGATGGTGATGTCTGTTCTGCCCGTTGATGCTGAGCTGGGATATCATCTCCTCGAGCCAGGCTCGCTGCTGACATCTGCCAGATACTACGAAACATACGCCAAGTCACCGGCTTGCAAGAACTTCTTCGGCTCGGCGATGAGAGTCTTCTTGGCGGTCGACAAGGCCTCCATCGAGTCGTATCTGAACCCTGTGGAAGACAATGGCGAACCTGTAATGCTTCAGGGCAACTTGGGGCCGTTTATCTTGGCTGTTGGCCATGAAATCTCAGAGGAGAACGTGACGCGTCACAGAAAAGCCCGTCCGCAGAATGGCAGTCTTGTATCAATAGACTCTGTCAGAGTTCTTGGGCCAGTGCTGTTTGACGACTTCTGGCCATTGATGACCGGCACCACGCCCGGCATTGGCGGGGTGGCCCAGTTGGCCGAGATCCATCCGCGCCAGATCCATGTTGGGCCTATGGTGCCATATGAGAGAGATGGATGGAGGAAATGCGGCACATGGAGTAGGGCGGCGTTGAAGTCGTTCCAGGCCTGGCAGAAGAGGGCATGATGGGCATGTATGGCAACTGTAATGCTCAGAGAAGCAACGTCAAAGCTTTTAGTCGATGGCAAGCGAACCGGTAAATCTATACTCCCTAAGAAGAGATTCCAGGTCGCCGATTCCCTGCCCAGCCCGTATTTGGTGAGAGTTTCTTGAATCTAACGGGCATCTCTCCTGAAGCCGACTCTCAGGACTAGATTGCGCAAAGCCCCTCTTACCAATCGAACATCGTTCTTCTCATCTTCAGCAAAACCGTTGTTTTCATGGTAGTCGAACAATTCGAGCTGTGGGCGTTCATCGTGACGTCAGGTGGGAGTAATTCCGCATGAGCTGCGCCGGGCACCTACATCATCGCGAGCCGCCAGACCGCTGACATGGTAACTCCTCCAGAGTGCCTCAAACCCCCATAAACACCCATGATTCGACGTTGGATCTGGTCATTCGCGAGGACGTCAAGGTTTTCACCTCTGGTCCAAAAGACGCATCTCTACAGAGCCCAATTCTCCCACACTGCCAGAATGCCCGTCACGTTGGATGGCCGCTGCGTGTGCAGCAAGCTCAAGTATTCCGCCAAGCTCGAGTCGACAGACGACGCGAGGACGTCGCTGTGCCACTGCTCCAGCTGCAAGAGAGCTTTCGGGACCAACTACGGCCTGACCACGAAGGTGTGGGATGGTGTCCACGCGCCATTGGCATATACATCAATGACGGGAACTGACACCTTTTCAGATACCCCTCGACGGCTTCGCGTACACGGAGGGCGAGCCCAAAAAGTTCAAGCAGGACAACGGCGTCATCCGCGAGTTCTGCGACAACTGCGGCGCCTTCGTGTGCGAGTACGGCGAGCAGGCGGCGGACAAGTTTCGGTACGTCATGTGGGGGACCTTTGACGAGCCGGACAAGGTGCCGCCCAAGGGGGAGTTCTTCTGCTCCCAGCGGGAGGGCTGGATGCCCGAGATCGAAGGTAGGTCGTGGAGTCGTGATGAAGCGAGGAGAGGTGGTGCTAACAAGGGACTGGCGGTAGGCATTTTCCACAAGCAAAAGATCAGGGAATGATTGATGGCAACGGTTGACGAAGTTCCACGTCTCTGTACGCACGGAGCTATTCTCGTTACCGCGTAAGACGTGGGTGACTAGGCGGAGATCGTGTTGGCTAGGCAGATGCGGAGTTCCGCTAGTTGATAGGCGATGGACATTAGTAAGGCCACGATGGCATGAGATACGCCTTCATTCATTCCTACAACATTGGGAAAATCTGCAGTTGCGATATGGAGCCTGCAATGTGGCTCGTAATGTGGCAATGGCGATGTACGCCGGTACGGGGTATTTGACAGACTGGCGTTGAGGCGATGAAGCTCCAGAGTAACACTCCAAAGTTCGTGACTGTCAGTGAGATTCGACCACATGCAGGCATATTTTGAGAATACGAGACGCTAGATTACGGAATGGCCTCAGGGGTATCCCCTCGGACACTAATAAGCTTGTTTTCGCTCAAACATAACCCCCTCCGTTTTCTGCTTCTCGTGCTGTTCATCTGAACCCTCTCTACTGCAAAAACCCTGCCTTTTTGGAGACTACCGCTCACTATTGATAATAACCAGTCGCGGCGACGAAACCAGGAACGCAACCGGATCGTTGGCTCACACAGAACCTCCAACGATGAAGGGTCTGCCTGTCGAGACAGCGAACCACGCACCTCGCCGTGATGTGCGAGGAATCGCACGAGCAATCCTTCTTCTCCTTACCTATGCCCTCGCTCTCCTTGTTTCTGTGATTCAGGGCTTGACACTCTACGCTGGGTCAAGCGTTGAAGATGGAAGAATCACGCTTTCGAGCCTGTCCATCGTCCAGGTAACCAACCAGCGCAGCTTGCAGCCTGTTCTAATAATGACTGACGGCCACAGTTCGACGGAATCATCCCATCTTCCACCTCCGACTCCTACCTCGTCCGCATTCACCTCTTCTTCTCTTCGCTCGGCTACGAACACCCATCAGCATCAACTGCAGGAGTTCTTTCCTCCTGGCCTCGTCTCCCACACGATATCATGACGATTGGCGAGCAACTCGACGTCCCCTCCTCGGCGTGGGCGTGCCTAGTCAGCGGCAGCGAGTGCACGTCGCCGTTCTACCGCGCCTTCCGCTCCGGCTACTTCGGTCTACCGACCGAGACGCTCACATATTTCGGGATATACTATGCGTTCTTTTTCATCGGCGTCGTTCTCCTCAAGGAAGTTCTCATCTTTGTACGACCGAGCTGGCTGAGATGCCGATGTTACTTCGGCTTTTTGAAGCGCAAGTGCTCCTGTCCTCGTGGAACGCGCGAGGAGATTGAGGCGCTGCCATCGGCATTCTGGGACGGGTACCGCATGTGGCTGTGGCCTACGCTGGCCTTCGCCGCATTCACGCCTGCCCACATCCAGTTTCTAAATGGCTGGGTCCTCAAGACCCATGTCAATCTCCTCGGGCTGGAGGGCGTGAATGCGCGATTCGGAAGGGGGTTTGTCGTGATGCAGGCTGTGGCCCTGGGCGCTTCGTTTGTCGCTATCGGATTCCTATATTTGAGGAAGCAATTAGGCAGTAAAGCAAACCGGATGGAACAGCAGGGAGTGCTTGGAGGAAGCGACGGAACGAAGACCAAAGGCGCGTCGGCTATTTGACCGGACCACTCCGACCTTGGCCCCGCTTCTCCGACACGGGGAATTGGACCCACCAGTCCGAAATGACCCACATGGGCCCGGCCGACCGCTTGTTTTCCTCCGTACACGAATTCACGATTCGGTTGTGCCCATCAACACGCGAATTGGGTGCATGGTGTTACTAAACCACTTCAATAAATTGCATTCGAATCTTCCAGCTTTCTCATCTGCATCTCAGGCGCCCCGTCTCACTAGCGCCGAAGGGCTGAAATCGCCCCATTGGCGAATCATAGATTCATCATCGATGTGCGGTCCCTGCCGATCGCATCGAGCAAACGGCTGCAGCCCAGCCCAGCTTCGCTAGCTCGCGCTGTCTGACCTGTGTTTCTCCGCTAAAGGCGGTCCATTGTCGCACATGTCCTGATGTCATCACCCCTACGACAAGCTGTCATCGATTTGCGCCTCGGACCAGATGAGGTATGAGCGCGTTGGGCAAGGTGCTCCGGCTAATGATGCCATGCGTTCGTCAGAGGAGAGTCCGAATAAAACTGGCTCAGCTCTCGGTCTCTCAGACCTGCCATCCTGCTGCTCATTCTCTGCATATCTAAATTTCGCACGCGTTATTATTCTTATTCATCACGAGAACTGCATCACACTCAATTAGATTGTCAAACCTCGAAAACATACAATTGACGTAGCCCAACATCAACACACCTTCAGAATCATGTCGCGTCAAGGATTCCCAGCAGCCATCGTCGGCGGTGCCGCCCTTCTCGGAGGCGGTCTCTACTTCGCCCGCAAGCCGGCCAGCACCGGCGATCCCGCACAACAGACCCACGGCGACAAGTCGCGTCCGACAGCCGACGAGGTAGAGGCCAAGAAGGAGCGGGCCAACGCCAAGCGTGACCTTGGTATGGGCGGCGCCGGTGTGGGCGGGAACCACGTCACCGGCGGCACAGAACTCGGCTCCGGGTTGAGGAGCGGAAACACCGAGAACCCCAACCGCGAGAGACAACAGGGTCCCACGGACAAGATGCCATCGGACGCCGGGGCCATCGGGGGTGGTCCGGGACGCGCCAACTCCAACACGAGAGCCATTGAGACGCATGGCCCGTCCATGTCGCCCTCTAGTGCGAACCCGGGCACGGGGGGCGAGAACAAATCTGGTGGAGGCAGTGGTGGTAGCGGAGGAAGCAAAAACAACAGCAACAACAGCAGCAGCAGCAGCAACAACAACAGCAGCAGCAGCAGCAGCAACAACAACAGCGACAGCTACAAGAAGCAGGGTACCAGCGGTGATAGCCATGGCAACACCAGCGGTAGCAACACCAGCGGTGGAGGCAGTGGATTCTCGGAGAAGCTGCATGGCTTGTTCGGCGGGCAGGGCGAGAGACCGAGACAAGCGCCCGTCGACACCAAGGTCGCCAGCCACATGAGCGATACTCCGACGAACCGTGGAGGAAGCCCTTGGGATAAGCACCGCAAGGACGTTACGGCCGTCTCCAAGACAGAATCATGAGTACGAACATTTTGTGTTTGTATTAGTTTGGTCATTATCGAGCATCGTGTAGTGGAAGCATCGAACGAAGCATTTTCCATTTGATTATCAAGAACTCTCATCTTCCCACGTTGATTTGTCAACGACTCCTGCAACCGATGCCACGGAGAGTGATTAGTTCTGCGTGGTCTTTATTGCTGCAGGTGGTAGGAGGTATTGCCATTGTTGCTGATGCCTGTAACTTCATGACCAGTTCAACCTCCATAGGCTACTTTTCAATAGTCCCTGGCGCCGCAGCGCTGCTGCATGCTGGTTATGGACTGGGATGCGGCAATTGGACAATTTTGCGAGCTGTGTTGCAATTCGTGGTCCAGTTCTAGGATGGCATTTGCGGATGTGATGATGTATGACCAAAGATGTATATTAACGTGGTCAATTTGCAAAATGGAACGTACCCAGCAAGACACGGAGACAAAGTGAGCAACTCTTCCGTATGTGTCCGTGTCTTTGGAAACAATGCCGCAGGAAGTCCGGATAGTTGAGAAGAAGCACCAAGTTCAGCATCACGAATCGACAAGACTTCATGCCAGAGCTCTTGGTGACAAAGTCCCGCAGGGCCACAAGATCCTCTACTTGACCATCCTCAACAACGACACCAAAAAACCCACGTCTTTTGCCTACGACTTGGCAACGTTCTTAGTCCTTTGCGATCTTCATGTCGTCTTCTATTGCTGATATTCACACGATCAACTGTCAACGGCAAAATCATCTCCACTGGCCGAATGGCTTAGATCTCCAGTCATGGTTGGTAATAAAGATGCCTTGATTGCCCCAGTCGCCTTCCCATTGGGAAGTCATGTAGCGCATACACGATTGACAAGACGGACTTCAGCAAAGAGGACGTGATGATGCCTTCAGTAAGATGCTATATACACGTATCTTCTCTTCCAGACAGTGGCACATCACTGCCCCGTTGATCGCCCGTCAACCACAAAACGCCGCGCTCACTTCTAACAGCACTGTCATTCCTGGCCATCGTCTTTCGGCCGATAGATTACCTTGTCCCTCAGCATCCGAGACACGTCCGGATCGTGCGTCGGCAGCACGACAACGTCGTTATGCCTAGCAAACTCTTTAATCTTCTTCAGACTCTCAAACGCCGTGAAGGGGTCGCTGTTCGCCCCGTCCGGCTCCTCCTTCTCCAGCAACCCGATGGCGTACGTCGCGTCGCCGGCCAGCAGATACTTGGTCTTGGTCCCGTCCTCGCCGTCCGCCTCCACGATGAGCGAAATGTGGCCCGGCACGTGGCCCGGCGTGTCGACCGCCACGACCGCGCCGTCGGCCGTGAGGGGACACGACCGCGTCCAGGGCCCGACGTTCCGCCCCTCGTCAAAGTCGAGGATCCGCGGCCGGAAGCCCGGCGGCCAGGTGTTGGGCAGACAGCCCTGGGCGGCGGCGTAGATGGGGTGCTTTCCGAAGGCGTCCCAGTGCTCGGCGCCGACGTGGACGGGCACGTCTGGGGCCGCGAGGGCGAGGTCCGCGAGGCCGCCCGCGTGGTCGTGGTGCAGGTGGCTGAGGACGACGGCCTGCAGGTCCGTCGGCTTGACGCCGCGCTCGCTGAGGCGGTTGACGATGGCGTCCTCGGGCGCGACGTCGAACTTGTTGAGGATGCCGAGCACGGGGTTCCAGCAGGGGTAGTAGCCCGGCTCGTTGTACTTTGTCGAGATGCCCGTGTCGAAGAGGATGGGGCCGTTGGGGTGGCGGATGAGGAACGCGCCCACGGGCAGGGGGCCCATCCACTCGCCGGTGAAGGAGCGCAGCATGCGGAACGGGACGAAGGCGTTGGTGATGGGCTGGCCGCTCATGGGTTCGCGCATCCAGCACGTGCCGGTTTGGATGAACTCGAGCGTGACTCTGTCGTCTGCCATGGCTGATGTCGTTGGGTTCGTCGTGTGAGCTGTGTGATGGAGAGTTTCGACCTCGATAGACGGGATGAAGAGAAGGAAAGACGTGCTCTAGGACGAGATCAACTCAGAACCGTCTTCCTTTTGAGAAACCAAAGACCGATTGTTGTTGCCTGCTGATACCCGAGGGTTGGAAGCCTTGCACCGTAAGCTAGCCAATGACGATGGTCACGATGGCCCTCGTCCGGCTTAGAATAGCTAGCTTCGCCACCGGCACTCCGCTTCCAGTCGACAATCCCTGTGCTGACAATGGGGCATCAGGGCTGACGCGCAGACAGGATGCATTGATCTGGCTCGGCAGTACATGTGAATGGGGGAATATCATCGCCGGTGTTGGTAGGGTGTTGGGGGCTCAGCATGTCCGTCGGCCCGCTCTCTCACATGTCAAGTGATGAATGGAAATCAAGGCTGGTGTATTGTACTATGCTCCGTATATACGCTCAGGACGAAGAACCATTATCAAGTCAGGTTTCTCCTGATAGCCTCAAGTATGTGCACGAATCCAACACCGTATGCTGGGGATATACGACAAAGAAATGAAAGAACCCGTCAGCGCAAGAGGGCGTGAACGGTCGAGTTGAAGTTGTCGATGCAGCCACCGAGGAAGGTCGAGGTCAGCGAGTCAGTCGAGTTCTTGGCCAGCTTGGCCAGGTCGCTGGTGCCGCACTGGAGACCCAGGACGAAGGCCTTGTGAATGGCGTCAGAGAGGTAGGCCGCAGGGTGGGTGTGGTCGTTGGGGTAGTTCTTGTTGACGGTGTCGGCGCCGAGGTTCTTCATGGCCTGGGCGGCGTACTCGCCGTGCGGCACAAAGTAGAAGCCCTTGGAGGGACCACCGAGCTGCTGGACGGCGAGCCTGGCGAGATTGGTTAGTATCTGGCAACTCCATGCTGGATATTTCAAGCAGAAGTGCTCACCAGCTGTAGTAGTAGAAGCGGTCGGCGGACCACGCGAAGGAACCGCCCTCCCAGACGTTGTTGGGAGTGGCGGCCGCGACGATGACCTTGGCGCCCTTCTCGTTGAACTTCTTGGCGGCGTTTGTGATGTAGGCCGGAAAGGTCAGGACAGTCTCGGCAACACCGCTGGTATTCAGGTCAGTTCAGCTCCCAACACTGGGGACATTAGGGTGTCTCTCTCTCACTTGTAGGTGGTCTTGCAGGTCTGGTCACCGTCGCCGAAGCAGTCGGTACGGCCATTGTCCGACGAGCTGAGGGATCCGCCGTCGTTGTGTCCAAACTCGATGACGACCCAGTCACCGGACTGGACGAGACCGGCAACCGTGTCGAAGCGGCCCTCGCGCGAGTAGGAACGGGCACTGCGTCCGCCGATTGCGCGGTTGTCGACCTTTGCCTTGCTCTTATCGAACGAGTACTGCAGGTAAGGACCCCATCCCTGGGTTCCGCTGCCGCCGCCGCCCTCGGCAGTGGTGCTATCACCGCAGAGCCAGATGGTCGGGACGGACTGGCGCTTCTCGACCTCGACGTCGGTGGGCAGGGCGGAGGCCATGCCCATGAGGGAGGCCACGATGGCAATGTTTGCACGCATCTTGTTGTTGTCGTTTCGGTTGTAGTAAAGACTGAATGGTTTGAAAGAAAGAACGTCACGGCTCGGCCGGTTGAGAAAGGTGAGTATATGAATGAGTCAACGGCAGATGGACTGGATGGGACCAGACTTGATTTCCCGCAGGCGGAAACCAACGCTTCTTAACTTCAGGTCGGTCTTCGCGGAGACCGTAAACTTCCAGATGATTGATTGCCACTGCAACCTCATCCCGGCCATCCAGTCATCGCATGTTTCCCTAAAGCACCTCCTCAATATCGCGGCAGCAATGTGCCGTTTCCACTCGTCCGGTCTGCTCCGGGCTTACGATTGGGCCAAGGGGGCTCTCGAGAGCGGGAGACCCTGGACTTGTGCCATATAGATGGAGTAAACGTAGCCAGCGGCGACCAGAGGCAGACTGGCCATCAGGTAAACGGCGTCAAGTCGCATCGAGAACTTGCACTAAGCTGTTCTTCGTCGCCTCGAACAGACCACGCAACTCCACACGGAGTCATCCTCGTTTCGAAAGGACCGTCGAGCGAGCAAGGTGCCTTGAATCTCCGCCTTCGTGCTGTTGGGGCGCTTGACTGCTCCCTCAAATCGTGTGTTGCCGTTGGTGTACACAGGAGAGACCCTCTTCTCTCCACTTCTTAAGGTAGTGTGGTACGCATGGCGCAATTAATCTGTCTCTCGAAAGGGAACTCCCTGCTTCTCCTGGGCGGCAGTGAACACGAGTTTCCGCCAATCGAGCGCTCGGTCTCGTTCCGTTCGTGGAGAAGAAGCGCAGCCCAGAGAGGTCTGTGACTAGGATACCCCAGATAGGCCTTACCTTGCTCGGAAGGCAGTGCAACATGAGTGTCTGCCGGATATGCGAGGGCGAGAAGCAAAGGGGAGACCATTGGGTCAAGTCGGAAGAATGAGTGGCCGCTCCCATCCACGTTCAATGCCTCCTTCGGTCCCGGCGCGATTGAGGTGCGAATTAAGCGACAGTCACCCCTCTTTTGAGCATGTCAGCCGACCAATATCTGCGTGAAGAAATGGGTAAACGACGTCCGACTGGCGGACCTTCTTCTCGCCGTCGTTCGCTGCGAGTCCCCTCAGGAACAGAATCAGCCGCAGGGAGGTGCCTGAACGGCTACCGGCACTTGAATCATGAGGCGTGTCCTGTTGGGAAAGGTCAGATGAACTAGCCGTCTCTTCCGGCCAAATGACTCTCGTGATTGGTGTCATTCCCTCCAATGTAACGTCTTGAGGTGTCTCCAAGCTTCGGCCAAGGATCACCCATTGGGTTGGCAAAGCTTAAAAGACTGGGCGAAGGCGCCAGTACGGGTCCGACTCGGGATGGAAAGGAGTCCCGAGCGAGTGGTAAAGGGGCAGCGATTGATGTTTATGACGAATAACCAAGGTGAAGCCCGTCATCGAAGACTTCGGAGACCGACCCACCATACGCGAGTCCGACTCCGCGCATGTCGCTTCTGGGAAACACCACCACACGCATAGAACACGATGACAATTTTAGTTTCTTCCACATATGGGCATGAGTGATTCAGGCCCTGTGCCTGCGTGGAGGCTCTAAGCCGGGGGCTGAAACCTAGAGGTATAATTAGATTGCAGGGAGACCCCGCGATGCAGCCAGGCCGGAGGCTTTGGTGTGGAAGGAAGACATCACGCCCTGCGCTTCGGTGTGATGAGCCGGTGACCGCTGACCTTGTCGGTCAACTGTATCACGTTACCTGTCTCTGCTTGACACCGAGACTCTGAAAATTTCTCAGTAAGCAACCGAAGGCAGCTTGAGATCGTTAGGTTGAACTCCCTGACATACAGTCTGCCGCCAAAGGCTCGAGCTTCGATGGTTGAATACACCAGTCACTGCCATTTCCGTTGCGTAGACGGGTCAAGTTTCACTGAAGCTGAAGCACTCCACGAGGAACTCGTAACCAATTATAAAGGCAACCTTTTAAGCTATATTATCCCGTCAGACCGTTCATCCGTGAGGCCGTTTCCAAGCTGAGAAGATTCAGCTTGTACGAGAACCCACATATGACTGACTAGCTCAAAATGTCCTGGACAGCGTCAACGGCTGGCCAACTGACTAGTAATCTATTCAAATCAGTTGGGCACCCACTAAATTTTACTTTTCTACTGTGCGTGAAGGTTACCATCTGCAGTGTCCTTACCCTTTCCCAGCTTCTGGGTTGCTGAGTCTGCCAGATCTGTTATTGCCCTGTCAGATTTTATTCTTGACTTTCCCTATGGAGTGGGTTCATACTACTGTGCTAGGAAAAGGCTAGCAAAACTCACCTGAAGTCTTGAAATAACCTATGTCACGTTGAATGAAGGGCTGCATTTTGGACCAACGGTTATAACGCAAGAGCTCTTTGGAGTGCCAGCCTCACAGATCAGACTTTCAACGTGGAGCAGTTGTGTTGAACAAATGGTGAAAATTATGCGAATTCCGTAAGAGGTGTTACATGCAAGCACGCTCGACAGATAAGAGACTATTTACTTGCGCAAGCCTTGGCTAATCACTCTTTACCCTTCCGCTACGACTGAAAGAAGAGGCAAAGCCAAGATGCTCAGAGAAAGTTGTGATAGACTGAAAATCAAGAGCTTATTACCCATCAAGCCTCTGATTGCTGCCCGTCACAAACCATGACCCCTTACCATCATATCTATAAGACTTCAAGTAGACATCTACGACTCCCTGCTCTCTGTGGAGTTTGGGGATTCTCGAGCGGTAGTTGAATCCGCGGGGGCTCCTAGCCCTGCTGCGTCCACGTTCATGGGTGCGATGCTGGCTGCTTTGGAATAAATCGCTCCATGATCGATGGTCTCTGAAAAGTCGTGAAGCAGTAGATCAAAGTCGGTGTCGGAGATTTCAAAAGGTGTGTCTGAGTTGGCCATGATATATTCTTCCCCAAGCTGACTGGTGGTTTGCGTAAAACCTGTGTCGGCGTTACCAAAGCCAAAGGTCGCAATGTCGGGGATGACATCTGCTCCTGCTGGTGTACCAATATTGGATAGGGTTGGCATTTTACTCCCTGACGTTTGAAGGTGGACTGATTCAGTGTCATTAGCGGATCTTGGTGTAGGTAAGTTGGCGCCGCCCGTCTTCCTTTTCCCCGACTCGTTGCTTCCATCACGTTCAACGCTCTGCCCGAAGGCATAAGTTATTGACAGCCCCGGAACCGAACTTGATTGACAGGCTACTTGAATGACGGGCCGTTGTAGGTTGTGTTCGATGAGTGACTGGAAGAGACTCCAAACTTCTGTTGTTGAGCCGTTGTTGGAACGGTGTTCCCTGCATCGACAAACTGACCCCACGTGGCAATGAACGATGTTCTTGCACCTTTCGACATCCTCAGAGAAGGCCTTTCGCACTTGATCGAGTTCGATGACGGGTTCGAAGTCTGCGGTGTAAAAGTCAAAAACTGTTTCCGTTCATAGACAGTACTTATGTGCGTGTATAAGCTGCCCATTACTGTATTACCTTCAGGGATAACTACGTCATCCATTGGGAAAAGCGTCTTCCAGAGCGAGTTCCAAGTCAAGATCTGCTTCTTCGTCTTTCTCTCCGCAAACCTCTGTTGTATCTCGGGAGTTATTCCGTCCTCGGGATCAATCTCACTGCTCAAGGACAGTTGCTGGGAGCTTCGAGGGGAGCAAATGAGAGCTGAAGGCACCTGAAGGTGGCTGTTCAGGTGTTCCGAGGTATCGAAGCACGCTTGGCAGCGGCCACAGACATGAGACGGCGTAAGCCTTCTTTTGTGAAACATTCCGATGTGTCTCCTATCGCTGGCTCAGTCCAAGCTGGTGTGTCAAGAGAGTGATGTGGCTGACTTACTTCACAGAAGATATTGTGTCGTGGCATACGAGCGCACAGCTTTGGTAATCCCGAACATTGAATCTCAAAGGATTGCGCTTCCGATAAGGACAGGACAACCGTTCTGCGCCCCTTGCCTGCTTCTTCGACGTGTACTTCCCAGACCCGACACCAGGTTCATCACCTTCTCCGGCCGGGTCATCGTCGTCCTCTTCCTGTCGTCGGCGCTTTCCTCTGCGGCTCTGTTCAGTAGAAACCGCAAGCTGAAGTCCAGAGGGAGAATGGCAAGTGGTTGACTCTCCCGAGCCCCCATCAGCAGCAAGACGAAAGTAAGATGTAGAGGAAGAATCGATTCCGTGCTGCTCCTTGATGACTGACAGCTCGTGCAAGCATCTGTTCACGCTATCCCAAGCGTGGTCTGGTCGAGGCATGCCGCTCAACGTCACACCGAAAGCACTACCCAGCACCAGGTCACAGACTTCGTCGACAGAAGGCTGACTGCCACTGTCCGAAACCTTTACGCAATCAGAATATCTGTCAGCCTCACGTTTTATGACCCGGTCTTCTAGTAGCTTAGATGAAGATCGCATTTCTTATGTCAGAATGTAAAAGGATGCGGCGGGTTCGTAGCCCTGGAGTTAGTTCACTTACGACTCGGATTTGATTTCGAAAGCAGGACCCTTCAGGTCACGATACCCAGGCAACTCGTCGAACGGGACAGCGTCTATAGTCGCCTCCAAAAAAAGTAATGCTTTTGAATTTCTGTCGGTTATCACTGTCGGAGCTTTTGAAGGCGTTGGCGCAGCCCATTCCTCCACCGTACTTGGCATCAGCTTGGCCTTCCCTGGTCCAGAAAGCCATGCAAAACAAGCCTCGAATCCAGAGCAGGCCTCATCGTCACGCGATGATTGGAAGATGCGTTGGGGTAGCAATGCCAGTGGGGATTGTCCCTGGCAGTCTCTCGCATGTATGTTGGCACCGTTCTGCACGAGCGTTCTCATCGCGAGCTTCTTGCCCAGACGACACGCAACATGCAGAGCTGTCTCGCCCCTTCGGTTGCGAGCGTTAACGTCAGCGCCTCCTTGGAGTACTTTCCCAATGATGGCGGCGGGAATCTTGTGATCGCCCTCTTCTGGGATATGAGCAACGAAGCTCATTAGAACCGTATTCCCGTCCCTATCGTAGGCGGTTGGGTCTACGCCGGCTCCCAACAGCGAAGATAGCACATCTTGTCGGGCACGAAGACGTTCCGCCTTTGCGTCATTGGATGCGAGGCGTATATCTTCAGGCCGAGCATCGTCTTGCGTTTCCCCGGGCACTGGTTTGCTCGCCTCACCTTTCCCCTCGTCCGGGCCTGAGAGGGCGGCCGATGCAAGACAATGCAGCCCGTTCTTTCCATCTATACAAATCCTCGGATTTGTAATTGCTTCATTGATGGTCCGTAGAAGTTTCGTCTGGTATCCCAAGTAATCCACTTCGCCGGGGCCTGGTGGCCTATTGGGGGGAAGCTGATGTTCGTGGGGAGTCGCACTCTCTGTCAGATTATCGGCAATAGTAGCGAACGCGTCCATTGTCTCGGTTGTCCTTGCGGTGAACCCTTCCACTAAGTTCTCCCACGTTTGCTGCTCTTTTGTCCTAGGTCGGACAATGTGAAAGATCGTTCGGCCGTACGTATCTTTTACAGAGACGTCAAACCCAACCAGTTTGAGGTAGCGGAAGAGGGCAATCAAGGGAACGCATTCGCCCCCGAACCATTGTTGACCTAGGCAGTGCAAGAAGCTCTGCCCCGCAGAGTTGACTTCTGAAGTGTGTCCGAACCTCAAGATCGTCTGGATCAGAAGCCCCGGAGAGGATCGAGCAGCCAAGAAGTGCCATAGAGTGTTTCCGAAATGATCTAGGAGGTGAAGGTCGTCTCTCGAGGCAAAACCTGCAACCAGTATCGCCTTTGCTTCCGATGATAGTCCATCTGCGTTGGTCCAGAACCACTTAGAAGTGTACTCGGATTCCTCGGAAGCAGTGCAAAGGCAGGTCCTAGCATCGTGTGCGTCTATTCCTTCGATACATATTCCATGTGTCTGGCGGAACTGATCAGCCAGCAACAAGTCGGAGGGGACAAGATATCCCGGCTTCTGACTTGATGCCTGCAGCCCCATGGATGGTGAGAAGCTCGAATGAGCCTCGGCAAAGTCGCGAGTCGTTCGATTGTCATCCGAAGTGAGAGATGCGTTTTCGAGGAGGTAACGAACATCTCGGTTGAAGCGCGTTGAGCATTCGCTTGAAGCGCGTTGAGCATTCGCTTAAACCATCCACACTACCAGAATTGCCGTCGTCATTATCCTTTTCCTGCTTCCCAAGTAGTGATGGCTTAGCGGTACACGAGGCAGTCGTCAATTCAGTGGAATCGCCGGCTACCACGTTTTCCTTGTCACGCCAGCTTTTTAGGCTTAGAAGACGGCGATCCATATCTTCTCGGGTTTT
This sequence comes from Colletotrichum spinosum, assembly GCA_004366825.1. Lineage (NCBI taxonomy): Eukaryota > Fungi > Ascomycota > Sordariomycetes > Glomerellales > Glomerellaceae > Colletotrichum > Colletotrichum spinosum. The sequence continues at coordinate 11,205 of QAPG01000162.1, read as the reverse complement.
CGGGTGCAACCACCTCGGCTCTTTGTTCAGTAACTGTCGTAGTCTCGTATTGGCTGCAAGTTTGCTTGGGCTATCACACCTGTCAGTCTACGCAGGCTCTTGCCAGTGCAACCCCACGATACAAATCCATCACTCACCAAGGAGATCGTTTGGATGGAGGAATCAGGGCGTGGATCACCTCCACGATCTTGGTCAGAGGTAGTGTTGTGTACACATATAGCCTCGCGAGTTTTCGAGAATTTGATGGCGTCCACCATGTAATTTGCTCAGACGTACTGGGAGCCGTGGAGGCGGCCGACAAGCACATGCTGCTGAGATCTGCATCGTCACACCTAGGACTTCCAGCTGTAGAGGAAGGTAACGACATTGTACGGGTTCCACGTCTCGACGTCGACGAATTTGGGTGATTGGGTACCCAGGACTGGAAGCTTGGAAGTGTGTCAGAATACGCGAGGCAGCGGAACCGCTGATCTTATATGTGATCAGGCTGCTGGACGCTGGTGTGGCTATGCACCCAACGCCAACGCATGCGTGGACCTACAAAGCGATGAGGCTTAGCCACAATTACAAGTCCGTTGCTGCAATCGCTGCAAGTCTCGAAAGACCAGACACACAGCCTATGCCATCCCTGTCGATACACCCCATCATGCTGGTAAGACTGAAGCCCGCTGATTGGTTTGTACTGACGAGATTGAAATCCTGTCTGGTTTGGGGACGCCAACCGCTAGAGCCAGTGGGATTGCAGCAGATTGAACATGGGCCGAGATCATTTGGTTGATTCATTCATCAGTGATTGAATGAGACCAGAATTGAGAAGGTTGATGTGAGACTTTAAGGATGGGAAATGAATCCTGCACAGAGGTTATGATTGTATATATATTCCATGTTGATGCTCAGAGAAAGGGAGAAGCAGTCCCTAAGTACGGGACGTGAGAAAAGATCGAAAACCCTCGTCATAATAAATTTTCAAACTTCTAGCATTGTCGAAATTCATCTTTCAGAGCGAGGCGCCGAGAAGATGATCACGATGCCAACCTCCAAGTTGTCAACTTCAACGTCTGCTCAGAAGTAAGTAGCCAAAGTCAACTTTCTGCCCAGGATCACATCGCTAAGAATCTCACAATAGGCCTGTTCAAGAGGAAGAATCCCCAATACTTTTAAGATATCTCTACGATACATCTTCATTTCAAGACCGTCTTCTGCAGAATAGCTACAAGGCAACCGGCGAGCGTCGCACCAAAACTCGAGGCGCGAAGGATCAGAAAGCGTGCATTTCGAAGTAAGCAGTGGAGAAAAGTACATCGGAAAATGAGAAAGAAGCGTGTGCTTAAAACTGTGTGAGAGGGAAAGGAAACAAGATGGGGGAAATACAGTGTAGGTACGAGTAGACTGTAAAATGGAAGAGAAAAGGAATATTCTTCCGCACTAGAGGCTAGGGAATTCCGGATCAGATCAAGGCAAGCTAGAGTTTTCCTACTTTACAACCTCAAATATTGGGTTGAAGATCGATCACAAGTATGTTCCTTCGACATGTAGCTGGAAGGTGTACCTAAGGCTAAACTCAACCTCCTTTGACTTTTCCTCTCTGTAAAGCAGAAACACCGAGCCTCGTACAAGCAAAAACAAGTGTGAAGCGCAAGATCAGTGCAAGAGGAATGCAATGTGCACTACCAACACGTATTGGATGCTACATGTATTGAAGTCCCTGTCCACGTCTTGATTTTGTCCATCATAACAACTCCCACTGCCTGGCTCAAGTGTAGCATGTTACACCTTCTACCTAAGCTTTAGACCCCAAAACGTATTTGCTATTCCTCCTCACCGGCTTCTCGGACTCACTTTGACCGTGCGTCAATTCCTTATCCGTCATGATCGATTGAGTATCGTTATATGTAACTTGAACCTTGATCGCCACATATTAGCACCCAAATAGAGACATCATCTCGCAGTGTGCAACTTACATTCGTGGTCTTGATAATACCATTGTATGTCATTATCTCCTCTTCGCTGCCGTCTGGAGAGTGGCCCCTGATTTCGGTATGCATGCTCCGCATGTCCTTCAGAGGGAAACCGTTGGAGACTGTGTTTCTTTGGTGCTTGGAGCCAATCCCAGTGCCTGTTCCAGTACCGTATCTCGCGTAGTGGCTGTTGTAGACGCCATTGTCGTTGCCGCTCTTATTGGAGAACATGCCGGGCATCCATTTGCGGAAAAGGGGCCGAAGAGCCGGTACGCAAGCCGCGATGATGGAGAGATTGACCTCGATGGTGCTGTACGTGTCTCCAACGCCGTCACGGGAGTCATACCCGGGGTCAAGGTTGAAAAACTTCTTGCGGAGCTCGTGTACACGGATAATGGCGACAACGATTGATCTGGAGGCGACAAATGAGATTGGATCCACGGGGCATGAAGCTTCGCAGTCGCAAAAACGTCAAAGGCTCAGGCTGACTTACACTCCACCGGCGAGGAAAACAACAATCAGGCCAATCTTGGCAGCCATTCTCATCTTCAGCCCGAGGAAGATCCAGAACGGAATGGCCAAGACGAAAAAGTCGGTGATAATCGTGATAATGGCGCTGACTATGTAGAACAGCGGGCCGTCGATTTCTCTCTGCTTCTGCACGCTCGAATCCCAGTAGCCGTTGATCGGAATGGTTTGAAACAATACGGTCAAGAAGATTGCCACCATCGTGAGGAGGTTGAAGGTGTTCAGGCCGTAGATGGTCCATCTCACACCTCGCCGATGGCCTCCCAATCTCAGCAGGAAAACGAGAACGGACGACTTGACGAGGGCGAGGATCGGGTTGTAGAGGACTTGCATGATCCAGTTCCAGAACAACATGGGCGCAGGATCCCAGTCGTCGGGCAGGGTTGACGATGCGAAGCCGACATAGTTGTACCTGAAGAACATGTACGTCGGCACCATAAGAGCCATGGAAAAGAACTACCGAGCGTAGAAGTTAGCCAAAATTAAGATTGACTTTGGCACTCTGCCGGTGCCTTGCTCACCATGGCGCCGGACATGAAATAGTCATCTGTAACGGCAGGTTAGCTCGTTGATCGCCAGGACATCGGCGAAGACTTACCCAGTCCAAGTTGCTTCGTGCTGAATTTGCTGTACATCCTCAAAACGTAACTAAGAAACGCCAAGAGCGTAAATGTAAACAGAATTCCCATCGCCGCCTGCTGTATGGGAGTTGATGGGATCTCGCTGACGTCCTTCCATCGCGCCTCAATGCCGCGCTCCCACAGAGGACCCATGATCATGGGTCTCGTGTGAAGGTGAGGAAGACCAGATAGTTCTCGGTAGGAGTGAGAGCGAGAATAAGCTTTGGATCTTGGAATCTGGCTACGAAAGCTAATTGTCGAGATCCGGGGGCGCAGTGCCGGGCAGAAAGACGGACGGAGGGTCGGGGACCGGGTCGCCACCGATGGGGCCTGTGGACTGGTTTGTCAGATATATACAGCTCGATCTCGTCCCAGTATTCAGAGTTTGACAAGGTTACACCTCGCTCTCTTCGGCCATTGAAGGTAAGGTACGCGGGATTCAAGCTTCGATGTGGCGGACTACAGAAACACCATGTATGGTTGCGTGACAAAACCGAGCTTGCTTGCCTAGTGCTACCATCTCGTATGCCCACGAAAGCAGCGAGCCCTGGGTGGCCAAGCTCGTCTTTTACAAGGACAGGGTAAACGGATAGGCTCTTGGTGGGCATAACTCGGGTTGGCATCTTATGTGCTGGGACTATCCGTACAATCGTGGCAGATGCAGCCCATGGGATCCAGTTTCATGGCAAGGCTGGTTTTAGGTTCGGTCTAGCAAGTTCCCGGTCGGTGATTTCCCAGAAGAACCGGGCAGAATGAGGCGACGTGTTGCAGAATCCTGCTGGATATTTCCAAATTCTCCGCTCCTGGGTCGCATTGTTGCATCCCTGGCCGGAACTTGTAGCCGCCAGTGGGCTGATTCAGGGTGTCGAACAGTTCGTGTAGAGGGAATCGCTGCCGCTGCTCTCGCATGGGACTTTGCGCATCCGAGACTTGGCTCCGAGGCGACGCAGATTGCCGCTGCCAGTGGACGAATGCTGCGTGGAGGACGAGAAGATGTACGTATTAGGGGTTGTCAAGGATTCTGCATTTACAGAACGACAGGCTCATGTGAGTCCCATGGAGTATTCCAGCCTTGGAGTTTTGAAGCAATACAGATAAGCTGGAAGTTTACCTGGCAGTGTATCAAGGGAATTGTGCCATATCATCGCATCACAGGGCTCAGTCTACCTTTTCGGAATCTACCAAAATTGTTTGCCAGAAGTAGGAACTGGCGACCTGAGAGACTGTTACTTAGACCCGACGGAGGCCGCAATTACCGTGAGTACGTCCATCTATGCAGCATCGTATTGAACATTGTCGGCTTCGTGACTTCCGAAGATCCTTGCAGATCCTCAGATCAGCACCCTGAGAATTTAATAGATGATCTGTAGAGCATCTAGACTCTCTGGCAATATACAGGACTCGGTTAAACCCCATATAAAGCCCGCCAGCTCGCTGAGATGTTCGCAAACTTGACCCCGAAACCAGCCCAACTGATATTGCATTTGTGAATGCTGACCATAAACACCTCGCGTTCAGATATCTCGACAACGGCCAGTGGACAAGGGCTCTTCGCAGAACGAGCCGGTCTGGGCCAAGGCGCCGTCGTCCCCGGGGAATGGAGCCGGGCGAGAACTCAGGCTTGCCGGGATGGGATGCGAGTTCGTATGCGTACGTAGTATGCTCAGTCTCGGCTTTGCACGATGCGACGCTGCGAATCCGCAACGGACCAACCCGAGGTCACGTCCACTTGAGGAGAGCGAGCAAGCGGGTTGGCGATGTGGATACTGGCGCCCCTCGAGCCTGCAGAAAACCTGAGTCGCGACGGAACGTTGGTGACCTAGAGTTGCGAATTCCTCATCTTAGCGGTATTTCTGCAGAATTCCCATGTAAAGTGTGTTACGTTAGATGTACCCTGTTCGCGCTTGACAGGGTCTTGAGTCTGCTTCGCCGCAATGATGCAGTTGAAATTGCTGATGGCCATGCACAAAGACCGTCAGCGACGGCACAAATGCCCCGAAGTTCTTCAGCAAAGCACGCTGGACTCGCCTCTCAGGGATAGGAATGGATTTCATCAGTTATTCGAATTTGAAATCTGTGATATCGCCCGAGATGGAAGTGGAAACGACTCAGTCAGATTTTACGTCGTGTGACTGGTTTCCAACTTGATTGAATTAAAGTCGTCAGTGTGTTCCCCCAGGTGGGCTATCCGTCTTCTTTATTTTGTGGATAAATCTTGTCGAGTCCCTCATCCTCCTCGAGTACCGCCCAACCTCCCATCGAGTCGTCGTGGGGTCCCCTGATTTTACCAGTGGAGTTTCTCTCTCGCGGACGACCGGGAAGTCGTCGTAGACAGCCCAGCCAGCGGAGTAGCGGAGCTGCAAAGGGAACAAAGCGTACAGAAGGTTTACCGGGGTGACCTGCTGGATATGAAGGATCTTCGGCTCCCGAGACTCGGAGCCACAATCCTTTGCGGACCGCAACGTCAGACTGAGTCTGTCTCGGGGTCTATCGACGCCCCGGCTGGCCTTTGTCGTTCTGTTCCTGACCTAAGGCTAAAGGCAGGATGAAGCTCGTGCGGTGTCACTGTGGCGATCTGTTGATATTCTCGTACTCGAGACCAAAGGCATGCAATGGCTATAGTGAGAATAGCTTTCCTTTACGACCTCGCCACGAAACCATCTAGAACAGGTAAGCAACCAGGGCTTGGAACCGGCCTATCTCACGCCCTTCCCATTGCCGATGTTGGTAGCATCTCTCCGCGGCAACACCCCTGCCACCGGGTTTTCGACTCACCACCAAGGTAGAGATGAGGAAACTATCTCTCGGCTTATGCGCGTATATCGGTCCAGGCAGACAACACCATAGAAGCAAAGAATGGCTCGGTTCCCGGTGCATTCTCTTCCCCGGGGCGGGCCCGAACTCCCTTCTCGTCCACACATCCTTCTTCTCCCACGTCTTTGCAATTTGCCTCATGTCGTGGTTATTCCGCTATCGAATCCTGTCTCCGCCTGCAGAGTCTGGGATCTGGTGGGCTTAGCCCGAGCTTCCAACAACATCGGAGCATACCTAAACTATTGGCAATGGTAGAGGAATTTCGCTCATGTTATCGAACGAGAGGCCCGTCATGCGAGAGACAGAGCGCAGATGTGATGCTCCCACGTGGATGTTATAAACCTGAGCGCACTGCTCGCACTGCTCATTCTCGTTTCTTCTGCACCGCCAGTCGCAAACCGGTGATCGACCCATTGAGAGGCTCTCGTCAGACAAGCACGCAATCGTTGACCTTGTCACACGCCCTCTGTCCAATCTTTGCCCAGTTCTCTGAACCCCCCCTTGGTACGCGCAATGTCTCGCCTCGGCCAGGCCCTCCTCCTGGCTGCCGCCCTGCCCTTTGGCAATCTGGCTAGCGCCCAGACCATTGTCGTCGACGATGCTGTACTCGGTATGCTGCTGACCTTTGACTTTACATGGCCCCCTGAGAGATTCCTCGTGGTTTGACCGGCATCATGACTAACATCTCGCACTACCTGTAGAGGCTAACGAGTCCACCGTCGCCCCGGCCGCTGAGGTGTTGACCGATGATCTCTTGCAGGAAGAGAGCGTCCAGTTGACCGACGCGGTGCTGGCCAACCTGACGGACCTTGCTCTGTCCAACATCTCCCTGTTCGACTTCGACGCCACGTCCGCCAGCGAGAAGCGCTCTGGTGCCGCTCGCACTTTCACCAAGTGCAAAACCTACCCTGGCGATTTCCTGTGGCCCAACAAGGCGGTTTGGGGCATCTTCAACCTCTTGAGTGGCTTCGCCGTCAGCGAGACTGTGCCCATCGGCGCGTCTTGCTTCGACTCCTTTGGCACCTACGATGCCGCTCGTTGCGAGTACATCACCAAGGAGTGGTCCAACTCGACCATCCAGTAAGTCGTAACATCCATTCAAGTCATGGTTCTCGAAGCTAACCGCCGCTCAGTGCTGACGACCCGACCTCGGTCATGAGCCCGCTGTACCAGGGCCTCACCTGCATGCCGCCCTCGGTCAACAACATCTCCGCCGGATCCTGCACGGTCGGCGGTTTCCCTTCATACGTGGTGAAGGCGACCAACGTCGCCCAGATCCAGCTGGCCGTCAACTTTGCCCGCAACCTCAACCTTCGCTTGGTTGTCAAGAACACCGGCCACGACTTCAACGGACGATCGTCGGGTTCTGGTGCGCTTTCCGTGTGGACGCACCACCTCAAGAGCATCAACTTCTACCAGAGCTACAAGACGAAGTCGTACTCCGGTCCGGCCCTCAAGGTCGGTGCCGGTGTGCAGGGTTTCGAGGTCTATGAGGCTGCTGAGAAGTACGGCGTCACTGCCGTCGGCGGTGAGGGCATGACTGTCGGCTTTGCGGGTGGTTACCTTGCCGGCGGTGGCCACTCGCCCATGTCGTCTTTGTACGGCATTGCTGCTGATTCTGTAAGTGTCCTCAACGTCTCGTAACCGAACAACGTGAGACATCGTGACTAACGGGCATGTGCAGGTTCTCAGCATCGACGTCGTCACCCCTGATGGTCGCTTCGTGACCGCCAGCGAGACCCAAAACACCGAACTCTTCTGGGCCCTCCGCGGCGGCGGCGGCAGTAAGTAGTCCACGCAAGCACGAACCAGACTGTGGTGTTTCTAACAAGCTCCTCAGACACCTTCGGCGTCGTCACCTCGTACGTCGTCAAGGCCTACCCCAAGCTCGACAAAGTCGCCGTCATGAACTTCTCCTTCGGCACCGGAGGCAACGTCACCCACGACGCCTTCTGGGCCGCCGTCAAGGCCTACTGGGAGGCCCTGCCCACGTACAACGACGCCGGGAACTACGAGTACTGGAACGTATGGCACACGGGCCCGGACTCGCTCACCTTCACCATGCTCCCCTGGTTCGCCCCCAACATGTCCCTCCAGGAGCTCAAGGACCTCACCGCACCCCTCTTCGCCAAGTGGGCCGCGCTGGGAATCGCCGTGGACCCCGTCTACTCGGAGCACACCAGCTTCCTCCCGGCGTGGAAGGCCGGGTTCCCCAAGGAGACTGTCGGCGGCACCGCCGCCAAAACGGCCTGCCGTCTCTTCCCCACCGAGAACTTTGTCGACGCCGCCAAGTTCGACGCCACGTTCGAGGCCATCAAGGGTCTGAGCGACAAGGGCGGCCAGGTCATCGGTTTCGGCATCACGGGCGGCCCCGGACCCTATCCGGACAACGCGGTGAACCCGGCGTGGCGCGGGGCCGCCATGTTCGCCATCTCCGTCATCGACTGGCCCCTGGGCTCGTCCGCCGAGGTCGCCGCCGAGAGGTCGAGGCTCATGACCGACGAGTGGATGCAGCCCTGGCGCGACGTGACGCCTGGCGGCGGTGGGTATGCCAGCGAGGGCGACGTGGCCGAGCCCGACTTCCAGCAGTCCTTTTACGGCACCGACAAGTATGCGCGTCTGCTCGCTTTCAAGAAGGAGATTGACCCGTCGGGCGTCTTCTACGCCAACCTCGGTGTGGGCAGTGAGGAGTGGTACGTCACGCGTCAACTCGAGGGTCTCCCTACGCAGAATGGCCGCCTGTGCCGGGTCTAAGTAGCGGTAGTGATGAGTTTCGTGTAGTACTTGGTGAAAAGGAATCATGTTGCTTAATAATGATTCAAACGTTTGGTGATTTGAGTACTCACAGCGCAGCACCAGCCCGGGCATGCTCTGCTGCCCAATTTCTATTGAGTCCTCGGGCAGTGTTTTCAAGGCAAGACCGCAGTCAAATCGCCAAGGAAAGCTGAATCGACAAAAAGTCACACTTCCTTATGCCAAATGGGCCCTGCGGCGATCAATAACAGGCGTGAGGTGTGTGAGTTCAGGACCATCGACAAGATCCTGGCTGATATCACGATCCAGGCAACCGGAACGCAGGGGAGCTTCCTGGTGTCGAATGGAAGATCGGCTGGAGTATCTGCCCATTTAGATATTTACATTAAGCTGACATTATTCCAAGCTTCTGAATGCTTTCTGCTTTAGAGATTGTTTGCCATGTAATTGTAGAAACCTAGGCAGTTGCTGCCATCGAGATCACGGCATTTTGTCTCTTTTGTCCATATCTGGCCTAGACATTGATTAGCAAATAGTAGTTCATAACAGGTACATACTCACTTAAACGAAATATGTTCCTGGGGTCGGCTTTTTCTTTGGTTGTCCTTCCTCCGTAGAACAACTTCTGCTCTTCAAAAACCGCATAATTATGACCGGACATTTCCCATTCTTCACTCTTGTCGTCCCACTTAACATGGCAAACGAATCCTTCGAATACCTTCCCAGACTCAGAGGTGCTAACGGAACCCACGAGGAGCAGGTGGTGGCTACAGCCGGTAGCTTCTTGAATTCGGTTTCGTGGAGGTCCCTTGAGAAGCGAGCAGACTCGGAAATAGTACGATTCCCCAGCTGATAGTATTGAAGCAGAATTCAGTGCTGCCTCTTCCACAGCTTGATACTTCTCTCTGGTTGGTGCCCGGCTTAGGATGACGGGAGATCCTGAAGTTGAGCGAGGATTGGCAGACGAGGCAACTAGGCAGTTGGCAAGTAGAAGCATGTGAAGAAATAACTTCAGCATTTTTACGTACGACTGATCGTCGGGCTGGAAAGAATAATATTTCTGAGCACTCGATTCGCGGTCGGGCTCGGATGATAAGGATTATTATATACGGAGCAATCCGTACTGGATCACTCCGTACTGGATCTGTCAATGTGCCAGCCCCTTGCAAACTGAGTAAAAGCATTGCGTGACACTGTTCAAACTTATTGCTCTCTAATTTCCCAGAAAGTTTGCTTTGATTATCTGGGGAATGCGTTTTCTCTCGGCATTCTCAATCGGACTTACTTACCGCTTGGGACAAGCGTAGTACTGTCATTCTCCGCCTGCTAACTCGGATGTCACCGCGCTCTTAGTTTGATTAAATCCTTAGCATGGCTCAAAGAAAGGGCTGTCGCCCATAAGCGCGGAGCATAGCTTAGTCGGTTGACAGCAAGTCAAGTACACATGCACCAGACATACCCAGTCGGGAAATCTTAGTTCACAATGATACAGGCGTGGATAAGACTTTACCTCGACTTCAAATAATGCGTGGATAAGATTTTGTGGGACTTTCAGTGAGCTTCTTGGGCACACCACATCATGAAAAAGCAGGATACGAAGATGGCGATGGGAACTGCTTTGGACCAGCTCGTCCGTTTGCTGCGTATATGACGCGGAAAAAGCACACTCTTGGATTCAAGGGAAACCTGAGAGAATGATTTTGTTGGTTAATCCGGAGGGTAACGCACGCCGTACGTGATCTTGCCGTACGGGTGCAAACTGGTGTTCTAGTTATTCGTTGTTGTTCTTGTTACGTTATGTGGCGCGCAGTACCACATAAGGCTCTAGATCTACAGTATAGCAATTACTTACCAATTACCACGCGTGTGGCTATAGCTGGTGCTAGGTGCCTAATACCTGTCGCTAGTAGGGTGTGGAGGGTATACTACTATATATATAGCAATACGTACGGTTACTATATACCCTATAGTATAGTGTAATTAATACTAGCAATTTTTTTCTTTTTATTATATACCCTAGTACCTATCTATTTATACGAAAAATGGTACTTTTAGCAATCTACACCTTTTACCTTAATAATACCTAAATACTTATTTATCTATTCTACTTAAGTTACTTATCCTTCTATTCGAATAGTTATATAGTTTGAATTAATAAATTACTTAAGGGTATAGTTTAGTATACTTTTTATAAAAGTATTAGTAATATTATTATTTCTATTAATCTACTATATTTTGTAAAACTTATAATACTTATATAACTATCTTAATACTATAATATTAATTATAAGGTGTTTTTCCTTAGTAGTACTAAGTTTCACGAGGTATTTATAAAGTAAGTATAAGTTAGTATATATAATAATTAGGATTTTAGGGAGTTTTTAATATTAGAGGATTTTTTTAAGTGATATAGTAATAGTATAAGTAAAGTTTATACTAGTTACTATAGTGTAAATTTCTAAAATAAGTATATTCCTAATTATTTTTTTATTTTTTATAGAAGAGTAATATATAAGATTACTATAGAAGTT
>QAPG01000161.1:0-63722 GCA_004366825.1 Colletotrichum spinosum | reverse complement strand
TTATTATTATTATTATTATTATTATTATTATTATTATTATTATATGACGGTCGGTTAATCTTCTAGTACTTTCTTTTATATCTATAACTAATATTATTAAGATATACTAGTAGTATTATCACTAGTTTAAGTTAATATTGAAGATACTACTACAGTAAGTTTAATACTTTGAAGCTACTATTAGTATATTAAGTTATAACTTTCTATATAAACTATGATAAAGCTTATATTAGTAGGTTTATATGTTTGGTTATTATTCTATTACTTTTTAGTTTTTATTTGTAGATTAAAACTAGGTTTAAACGAGTAGTTATACTACTAGGTCTTTTTGATTATATTTACTTGTAGAGATATATATAAGCTATAGTATTTAATTAGGTATTTCTCTATAATAGAGACTATTTACTAAGTACTATATAAGGCTACTTATTAAGCGGGGGGCTAAATACGTAAAGCTTTATAATATTATTAAATTTAGTTCAACTTAAAAGCTGTATCAACAAACTAGTAGTATTGTTATTTGTATTAATATAATAGGAATTAATCTAAGTATCTCAAATAAAATATCTGATATAAAGAAATACATATGAATATACTTAGCTTTTTTATAAAGTTGATTATTTTGAATAAACCTTTGAACCAATTAATTATTTATAAAGATAACTAGCTTATTAATAATACTAAATCCTAAATCTTTATTAATAAAACTGTAGTTATTATATAAATAAATAGGCTTTTAGCAGTATTTACTAGAACTATATATTTAGCTTTATAAGTAAATAAAATGACTATCTCTTTTTTTATTAAACTATAACTTATAATATAATGACAATTTCAATAAACTAAATGAATTAAAATAGATTTCTTATTATTAATATCTCTAGTCTCATCTAAATCTATTAGTCTAAATAAAGGAAAGAATTCATATTATTGTAGCTGTAAATTATCTTATAATTAGGATTCTTTTTCAAGTAACAGTATATTCTATAAAGAGTGAAAAGATATCCTTTAAAGAATTCAAAGAAAATTCAAAGTAAGTAGTAATAGTTAGAATAATAGTAACCTTAATTTTTAAATTTAAATATAATAAAACTCTTACTTCTTTCTAATACTTCAATATCTCTTCTTTTATAATATTATCCTTATTAATAAAGAATTTAGCTTTATTATTTATTAGAATATAAAGCTTATAAATATCTTTTTTATTCTACTTAATAACAATTGTATAAGTATATTTGAACTAATTTATTGCTATACTTTTATTCTTCTAATTGATGATTAAATCATTATTCAAAAGACTATTAAGCTTTTTTAAGTCTTAAATCTTAACATACTTTTAAGATTATTACAAATATATTCTTCAGTAGTAAGGTTATTAGCTTCTAATAGTATTTTATTAATATATTCATTAAAATAGCTAAATATTTACTTTCATTAAGAGTAATAGTCGATATAAATATACCTTTATTATAAAAAGGTACTTTGAAATTAATCTTATATAGAATAGATTTAACATATAAATACTACAATCTAAAGTTCTATTTTAACTTATATAAGACTTCATTTAATAAATAAATAGAAACCTAATTCTTATAGTTAGTGTTATAAACTAAATTCTTAAAGCTTTTACTATAAATACAATTAGCAGGTAATCTAATATATATCTTTTTATCTATTTTTATATAAATAAATATTGTGGTTGTATTAAAGGTCTTTGATCTATCTAAAGTTATATACCTCTTAGGACTCTTTAAAGGAAACTATACCTAGTAGTTAGTTCTTATTTTATAAATCCTATAGATACTACTAATACTAAGAAAATATTTAAATAGAAGAAACCTTAAGTAGTAAATATAGTTAGTTAATATAATAGTTAATAAATAGAAGGTATATATATATCTATAAGTTTCATAGTTACTTCTTTAAAAGATTATAGTTATATAATATTAATACTAACTAATTAGTAATACTTATTACTAGCTATTAATAATTACTAATTATTAATAGCTAAAGGTAGTAGCTAATAGTTAGTAGTAGTTATTATACTTAGTTTATATAATTAGAAAGTATATACTTACTAGTTGCGGTTGCTTATTATAGGATTTAAACCTACTGCTCTTATTATAAAATAATAAAAGCTAGCTAGATATTAAACTACTACGTCAAGCGGGGGATATAAATAAATATAATAGTAATATTATATTACATTAAACCTACTTGACGTAATAGTTTAATGTCTAGCTAGCTTTTACTATTTTATAGTAAGAGTAGTAGGTTTGAATACTTTAGTAAGTAATTGTAACTAGTAGCTATATATTTTCTAGTTATGTAAACTATATAATAATTACTACTAGCTATTAGCTTCTACTATTAATTACTAATAATCAGTAACTATTAATAACTAGCGATAAATACTACTAGCTAGCTAGTATTCATATTACCTTACTATAATTCTTAATAGAATAATTATAATAGATAGGTCTATACCTTCCCTATTTATTAGATATTATATTAACTAACTGCGTTTACTACCTGAGATTTCTTCTATTTAATAGTTCTTTAGAACTAGTAGTATCTATAGGGTAAATAAGGCAAAAGCTAACAACTAGGTATAACTACTTATAAAGAGTTCTAGAGGGGCATATGACTTCAAATAGATTAAAGACCTTCGATATAACCATAACATTAAATTAAAATCCAACCATAATAAACAGATATAATAAGTGTATAATATAATCTTTAAACTTATAAGTAATATTGAATGTTTTTAAATAATTAATACAAAAGTATCAATTGAAATCTTTAGTAATCTATCTAGTCTATATATAAGATTATTAAAATGCAAATTATTAAATTTTACTTTATAAATCTGTCTTTTTTGTATATATTAACATTATTCTTTTTAATTAAAGAAATATTAAATAATAGTATAATAATTTAAATTTCTATAAACTCTCTAGATTTAATATTATTTTATAATTTAAATCCAACTATTATTAAATTGAGAACTTATAACGTTTAACAAAACATTCATTCATCTAGAATATCAATTAGTAGTATTTACTTAGTGGTATGAATATTACTATATTTATTAATGAATAAATTATTATTCAAGTCATATTAATTATGATTAGTATGAAGAACTAAGAAAGAATGCCTTTAACTACAAAAAGTATATTTTCTTTATATAAATATTATTTATAGTTTTTTTAACTTTTAAATTCAAAGCGGGAATGTCTATAGATATAGTAGATGTTTTATTAAGATCCTTAATACTATTGATAATTCTATTAAGATGTATTATAATATAACTATCTAGCTTTTTATGAGAAAAAAGATTCAAGTTATTATTATTATTATTAACTTTGTCAGGAAGAAGAGAATAATCAGTATTATTAATAGAATTATAAGTTCTATTAAACTTAATAATAATCAGATTCTAAGAAGGATTATTAGAATTAAACTAATTAGAGTTATTTGTTTCTTTAAGATAATTGAGTTTAATAATAGTAATATTACTAAAAGTAGATAAGTCGTTTTTCTATTAAGAGTTAAATTATTTTTCAAGAATATTTATATTTCTAGATTAACTAGTATTATAAACTTGGAATTCCTAAGTTCAATAGGTATTGTAAAAAACATTTTAATGCCTTTTGTTACTTTGAAATTTGATTTTCTTGAATATTTAATCTCAACTTTATAATAATAAAGATTGTTCTATATTATTATATTATTGATAAAAGGTTTCTTCTTTTCTCTTTAACCTTTATAAAACTTCAAATGTAAGAGAACAATAAGATATTTTATTACACATATAAATAGAAACTAATATGATTAACCTTTGAAAGTATAAAAATATATTAAGGTTAGGGAAAGAGATTCTAACTTTATTGTTCATAATTCTTATATCTTTTTAATTAAACTATTGAACCTATAAGTATAAGTTAATCTTATATTATAAATAATATTATTATTGAAAAAGATAATTTGTATTCGATTATTAGAGAATTCATAACATCTATTCAGATTAACGTCTCTAATTCTCTTATTATTACTATTACTGTTATTATCACTTATATTAATAAATTCTCTAAAAGATAAAATAATTTCTTCAAATCTTCCACTTATTAATAGCTTTCGTTAGATAAATCTATTATATTTATTTCATTACTTTTGCTCCATATTTAGAGTCGTATCGAAGTTCTATATTCTATATATAGATTTTAATATACATTTTACTCAATAATAATATTTATATTAATACTAACTTATAACGAGTTAAGATAGTAACACAATTACCTACTATTATAGATTATTATACCCCTAGTTTTAATATTCAATCTTATAGTAGTAGAAGACTTTATAGTAATAATTAGAAAAGGCTTTCCTAAAATTAGGGTTTGATATATATACTTAAGAGTAACTATTAAAGTCATAAAGTTAAACCTTTTATAAACTTCTTAAAAATAAAATAAAATAGAATACTTATAAGAGCTAGGCGTTCTGTAATCTATTACTATTCTATAACCTTTGTAATAAAACTAAAATCTCCTAAAAGTCCATATATCGATTTATAAAGAAATAATTATGAGATAGGTATACAAATATCTAATTATAATTATTATAATTAAGACCATTAATATATGAAATTAAATTTTAATAAAGTTATTTTAAGTATTATAACTAATAAGTAGGTTATTTAATTACTTTTACTCTCTATTTAAAATAGTATTTAAGCTATTTACCCTATATATAGATTGAACTATAAACTTTACCTAATAATAGTATTCATATTAATACTAACTTACAGCTAGTTATAATAGTAATAAAACTACTTATTACTATAAATAATTATATCCCTAGTTCTAATATTTAATCCTATAGTAGTAGAAGACCTCATAATGATAATTAGAAAGAATCTTATTATAGCTAAAACGTAATATATATAATTAAAAGTAACTATTAAGATTACAAAGTTAAGAACCTTTTTAAACTTCTTAAAGATAAGATAAGATAGAGTACTAAGAGCTAGGTATTCCATAATTTATTATTTCTTTATATTTATATTCTTATAATACAATTAAAGTCCCCTTAAAGTCTATATAGTTACGTTTAAAACATGTCCTATAGATTAAATATAGAAATATCTCTCTATAACTATTATAATTAAAGCTTTTAGTTTATTAGAATAAGTATTAATGAAATTATCCTAAGTATTTTAATTAATATGTAGTCTATAGATATTTAAAAGACTATTATCTAATTAATTTATAATTTACTATATTAAATTAATAACATTAGAGACTAGGTATTCATTAGATAATATTTTAATATCAATACATTATTATAGTACTAATTATTGGATAGTTTACAGTATTATAATAATCTAATTATAGAAATTCTAAAAGTTATTTAGTTATATTAGGAGTATTTATATCTATATAAATATTATTTATGTTTTAATTATACTCAATAAATTAAACTTACTTACTAATAAGAGTGAGTTAAATCTTACTATACTTATATAAAAACTATAAGTTAATTTATATTGATAGTAGAGAACTTTTATATTAGTAATATAGAATCTTGTTTTAAAGATAGGTATGGTTTAGTGTAAAAGATATTAAGGTTAGAGATATTGAAATTATAATAAATATTTAAATAGAGCATTTATAGTTAGTAGTTATTAGATATCTGGAGCTATTTAAATTATATATAGTTATAAGGGTGTAAAGGCGTGAGAATATAAAGGTATAAAGTTATTATAGAAGGAGTTATTAGTTATTTACTATTAAAAAGTTAATATAAGGTAGATATACTAACTACTATAATTATAAGAGATTTAACTTTAGATTAACTAGGGGCTAGATATAGTAATTAGTAGGGGGGTAGGAAAGCTAAAGTTATACTTTAAGAAGTAATATATCTACTAATAGCTGTAGTAGAAAGCGAGCTATTGGCGTTTCTTTTAATTAGTAGGTTATAGATATTTGAAAGAAAACTATTAGGTTATTCTATGAGTTTTTAGAGTAAGTGAGTAATATTAGAAATTAAATATTAATTAGATAATACTTTAATATTAATAGTTTATTAGACTATTAATTATCAGATATTGTAGAATATTATAATAATATAATTATAGGAGTTTTGAAGGTTATTTAGTTATATTAGAAGTATCTATATCTATATACATATTATCTATATATTAGTCACATTTGATGGATGTATTAATAAGAATAAGCCAAGTCCTATTATACTTATATAAGGATTATAAGTTAGCTTATATTAATAGTAGAGAACCTTTATATTACTATTATAAAGTCTTATCTTAAAGGTAAGTAGGGTTTAGTCTAAGAGGTATTAAGGTTATAAATCTTAAGGTTGTAATAATTATTTGAATAAAATACTTATAGGTAGTAATAATTAAATATCTTAAGATATTTAAATTATATATAGCTATAATAATATAAAGGTATAAAAGTATAAAGATATAAGAGTGTAAAGTTATTATAAAAAGAGTTATTAGTTATTTGTTATTTATAAAAAAGGTAATATAGGGTAAGTATACTAGCTATAGCTATAAGGAGTCTAGCTTCAGATTAATTAGGGGTTAGTTATAGTGGTTAGTAGGGGGGTAGGAAAGCTTAAGTTATACTTCAAGAGGTAATATATCTATTAATAGTTACAGTAGAAGCGAGCTATCAGTTCTTCTCCTATTATTTTTACTTATAAATAGAATAAAAGATTGAAAGTAATCATAAGTTTGTAGTAAAGTACGTCTATATAAATCTGAAGTAATATAATTCAAATATTCAAACTTTTTAAATATAATTGAATCTCTATTAATTTTATTAGTAAACTTATTTTTAAGATAGACTTTATAACTAGATAATTTATCATCTTTGGAATATACAAAATTGATACTCTCTATTATATTTTCAATTAATTTGATAATATTATGGATATAATTCATTCTATTATATTATAACTTCGAATTATTAATATTAAAAGAATTAATATATAAAACTAAATATTTAAATTGAATAGGATTTTGAATTTATAGAAAGTATTTACTTTAATCTCTATAAATAAGAATTTATCTCAAAGAGAGACTAATAATTCGCCCTTGATTATAATTATTAGTAGATATACTGCTTCCTAAAGTATAGCTTTAACCTTCCTACCCCCTTACTAACTATTATAACTAATCCTTAGTGAATCTAGAGCTAAACCTCTTATAATTATAACAGCTAGTTTATTTACCCCATATTAATCTTTTTAATAATAAACAACTAATAACTCTTTCTATAATAACTTTACGCTTTTATACCCTTACGCCCTTATAGCTAATGATATATAATTCAAATATCTCAAGATATTTAATTACTACTAACTATAAGTATTCTATTTTCATATTTATTGCAACTTCAATATCTATAACCTTAATATCTTCTAGACTACGTTTTATTTACTTCTAAGATAAGACTTTATATTATTAATATGAATATTCTCTACTATTAATATAAGCTAAGTTATAACTTATATATAAGTATAAGAAGACTTAGTTTGCTTTTAGTAATAAATATTTTTAATATATTAAATACAACTAATATATAAATAATACTTATATAAATAAAAATATTCCTAATATAATTAGATAGCTTTTATAACTTCTATAATTATAGTATTATAGTATTCTAAAGTATTTAGTAATGAGTATTGTAGTAGTATCTTAATACTAAGGCATTATCTAATTAATACTTAGTTTTTGATATTATTAGCTTAATATAGTAAATTATAGGTTAGCTAGATAATATTCCTTTAAATATCTATAGGTTACTTATTAATTATAGGATTTAGGATAATATTATTAAAACTTATTCTAATTTAATAATAGCTTTAGTTAAAATAGTTATAGCTAGACTTTTGTATCTTTATTCTATAAGTCTTTTTTAATAAGTAGCTATATAGATTTCGAAGAAACTCTAGTTTTATTATAGAAATATAGATATAAAAAGTAATAGATTATAAAATACCTTGCTCTTATAAGTATTCTATTTTAACATATCTTTAAGAGCTTGAAAAGAGTTCTTAACCTTATAATTCTAATAATTATTCTTAGCTATATATACTAAGCTTTAGGTTTAATAAGGTCTCTCTGATTACTATTATAAAGTCTTCTATTACTATAAGGTTGAATATGAAAGCTAGGGGTATAATTATCTATAATGATAAGTAATTCTATCACTATATTAAGTAGTTGTAAGCTAGTATCAATATAAATATTATTATTAAGTAAATTCTATAGTTAAATTTATATATAGAGTAAAGAGTTTAGATACTATTCTAAGTATAGAGTGAAAGTAATAAAATATGAGTTTATTCTATTTAAAGTTATAGAGTATAGATTCATTTAAAGAAATAGATAATATTCTTATTATATTAAACTTAAAGTAACTTAATAGGTTAATTCTTAGTTATAATATATAAGAAATATTATTTAGTTACTTTTGCTCTATACCTAGAATAGTATCTAAGCTCTTCACCCTATATAGGGATTTAACTATAAATATTATACAAAAGTGTTTAATATTCTTCAAAATACCTTTAAATTACTTTCTATACTTAAAGTAATTTCTTCAATATTTCTCTCTTTAATAAATAAAAAAGATTTAATTCTATTAATTAAAAGAATGTAAGTTTTAACTATATGAATAATAGTTTTAAAATTGGTAAGGAATGAAATAGTCTCAATCTTCTTACTAGAATTCTTATTTTACTAAATCCTTTTGGAACTTAAAGTATTTGAAGTCTTTTTGATAATAATTTCTTTAAGTAAGAGTTAATCTAGAATTATATTTTTAAATTTAATACTTTCTTTCTTATCTTGCTCTTCTTTTCACTTTTTAGTATTAGAATTGAGTTGTATAAGACTTTTCAATATATTATTAGAAACCCTTTCAACTATTTCTTTTTCAATTAAAGTGATATTAATCAATCTTAAGTTATTAATCTTGTCGTTTCTATTTTCCTTTCTTTTAGAAGATTTAAAAGAATTCCTATTAATTCTAAGTTTTATCTAAATAGGGGTTTTCACAGAATAAAGATTAAATAGTTCTCTTTGCTATAATTAATCTTTTCATAATGATTATAAAATATACCTTTGTATTTCCGTTAGGATTTCTTAATAACCTTAAAAGAAAACTCTTTGATAATTTTATTTTCAAAATTCGTTTTAACTTTCAAATTGATTAAAGACGTTTAGGTTTTCTCTTCAAATTCATTTAATGTATTGAAAAATAAGGAGTTTAATTCATAAAAATTATTAATAGATCTAAGGTTTAAAATAATTAAGATAACAAAGGCTTTATAATGTTTACTTAGATTATTTAGAACCTAAATAATACGATTCTAATTAAATGGTTCAATTCTATTATAAAAGAAGTTATTAATAAACCCTTTCATCTTATTTGAATATTCTTCTATTAACTTAAAGTTATTAAGAATAGTATGAAGGAGGTTTTTAAAAGTAAGAAACCTATTAGAAAACCTAATTAGTTAATAGAGCCTTCTAAAATAATTAAATATATATTAGTTTTATTTTTAATTTTAAAAATAAATTATATATAGAATAACATTTAATAACTTCTATGATTTTCTTAATTAGATATAAGATTATATATATTAAAAGTATATTATCGTATGTTCTTTAAGGTTTTGTAATAGTAGTTAGATTTATGGAAAGTTTTCATAAATTATCTAGTTATTAAATTGGGAATATGAAACTTTTATTATTTAGAATATTTAATAAAATAGAAGAGTTTATTAGACATTTTAAAAAGGAATCTATTAGGGTCTTTAAAGTATTATAATTATTCATAGACTTCATTTCATCTTATATTAGTAATATACAAATCTTTGGAGTTTCATCTTGTGGCTTTATCTAGTTTGATTTCTATCATAGAATAAATTATTTATTTACTTGATATTTTATCTACTTCTTTATCATTTGAGATTAGCTTTTGATTCGTTTCTATTCTAAATAATATTTCTAGAGTAATATTCGTAAGCTTTAGGAATATAGTAGTATTTGGATTGAAATTGTAAAAGATATTTAGTTATTAAAATAAAGTATAAGTTAGTTTTCTTTTAGTTTGTAGCAAAAAGGGTTATTTGGACTATAATATTGAATGTTAAAGTATAATTTATTAGTATAGTTAATAGTATCTTCCTAGCTGATTAGATTAATAGTCTTATTGTTTAAATCGTCTAAATTAGATATATAATATTCAGTTCTATTAATTAGTATTCTATTTCAATATTTATTAATATCTAGCTAATGTGAATAATTTGGTAAATTAAAATATATAATATTTATTCTCTAGTTCTCTCATTATTTCTTTTATTTTCTCCTTAGAAAAGAAAGCTATTATATTCATATTCTTAAGAAGTGTTAATTTAAATGAGTAGTATTCAATTAGGATTGTAATGAATTAAAATAGCTTTGATAGTCAGTCTTATTTTGATATCTTTAAAGTTATCCTTTTTTTCTTAAGCTAATTTGAATATTATTTTGAAGTAGTAGTGTTTATACTTTTTATTAATAGTAAGTTGTATTTGTATCTTTAGAGTAATAGCTTTATTTCTTTATTTTAGAGGAATTTGAATTTAGAGGTATATTTCTAAATATAATATTATAGATATCTTATTACTTTTATTTCTTTCTCTAGAGATATTAGGGCTTTTAGGAATTTAATATTTTCGAGTTTTTGTATTCTATTTTTAGTATTAGAGAACTTGAAGTTATTTTTTGTGAACTTTAGTAATTTAATTAAGTAGAATTTAATCAAATACTCATTTCTTTAAAGCTTTGAGTTTTGATAGTTAAATAAGTTAAGAATAGTATTGAATTATTAATAGTATTTATTAGTAGCTTTTAAGGTGATTATAATATTATTTATAAGTATTAAGGTGGAATTCTAATATAATGTGAGGATTCTATTTATAAATCTTTAAGTGTAAGTTGGTAAGTTTCAAAATCCTATTAATATTACTATGGGCTTTCCTTATTTTGAATAGTTAATAATTATTGATTATCTTGAATGATTTTTAATAATTAGTATTTAATAGAAGTATCGTCTAGTATTAATTATAGTAATAAGCCTTTTTCTGTAGAGTTATTATATAATCTAGGGTATAATAATATAAACTATATATTAAGAATTGTAATTCTATCAAGTATCTTTAATTTTAATTACTTGTTTTTTCTTTTTATTTATTGCTTTCCAGATAATAAAGATTGGTATTTAAAATATTGTATAAAAGTTAACTTATTTGAATTATTTTCTTTTATATATTTTATTAAACCTAATATCTAGAGATATTTAGCTTTTTAAGCTGACTGGATATAAATATTATGTTATCTTCTTTTTATAATAATCTTATATTCTTCTATATTAGTTTATTTTTCCAGTTTATAAAGAATTAGGTATTTAGTAATACTCTTAGAGATTCTTTGAATAAACTTCTTTAAATAATTATAAATAGTTATTTTCTATAGTATAAGAACGATATCTGTATTAGAATTGAATTTTAAATCTAGTTTTAAATTTCATATAATTTCTTTATTATAGTTAAGTGAGGGCTTTTAGTATTAAAATAGATAAAAGGTAAGATTATAATTTTTTGAAATTACAAATTACTATTTTGTACAATACGTAGTATAAATCGTCTTAATTCTCTAATAACTTATAGTTCTTTAATATTTTAATCAATAGTTGTATATAGTTACTAATAGTAATCAACTCATCATTATATAGATTATATTGTTATAAATAAGTTGAAATATAAATATATTAGTTTTCAACTTTAAGAAGTATTAATTGAAAAATATATTAAGCCTTTTAAAAGAATAATTAGGTTCCTAGCTCATTTCATTAGATGAATATTAGGTATTCTACTGGATATATATTTATACTGGGATTCTAAGGCTTTAGTATAATTTAATTCTAATAATTCCTTTAGTACTACGAATATCAATTCTATCAAAAATATTGAAATCTTAGTCTAATAGGACTCTAACCTTAAACTTATTTATTATTTCAGCTTTAAGGTTGAATATTATAATTTTAAGTAAATTGTTAGCTATGCATCAGTAGAAGAAAAAAAGTATAGTCTAGTTTATAATTTATAAGATTTGTACTCTTAATAATTATATAGTTAAATCTATATTACACTTACAGTTAGATATTTGATTTAGGATATCTCTTTCAACAAAGTATTTTATAGTTCTAGTATTAATATATATACTCAAATAGTGTCATCCAAGTTATTTGATGTTTCAATCTAAGTATAAGTATTGTTATACAGAGTAATTGATAGTATACTTACTAAAAGGGGGTTTAATTCTAAAGAGCTATTTCCCTAAGAAGGCTTGATTTTCTTTTAGTAATTTTAATAATATGACTTTCTTTCTTTATATCCTTTATTTACTAGTTTGTTATAAATAGGACATCTTAAGCAAATAAATAAGTTATGTTAATATTCTAATAACTTCTAATAGTTACTTAAAATATATTTATTGGAATTAATATTAATATTTCCTATTTGATTTAACTCTAAGGTATTTCTTTCTAAATGTATACTTTTATAGTTCGTATTAGGAATATATACTGTATATTATTTTAAGGAATCTTTATTTATATTCTTTTAAATTCTAGAATTGATGTGATTATTAAGATTAGACATTTAGATATCTATGGAATTCCATAACTGATTTCTATTAGTAGGATCTAGTTCCAAATATTAACTATAGATAACTGTATTTAATTTAATATTTTGATTTATTCTTTTAGATTAATTCTATTGTTTTATAAATTTATTCTATTTCTTTTAATAGAAGGAAATCCTATATTAATTAATAGTTTTCTTTAGATGAATTGATAAAATGAATTATTTCCTTAGTAGTATATTTTAATTGGTTAAATTATTTTAGTCTAAGTGAAATGTATATAAAAACTCTCGTTTGTATTTTGTATAATTAATATTCTTAGTAATCTAACTAATTTATAATCTTTCAAGATTTATTATATTATCTTTATGTAGGCCTTTTTGAAGCTTTTCTATTGTTAGAAGTTGTCTTCCCTATTTATCTATTTTAAAAATTTATTATAAATATAACTTTACTTTCAATATTTAGTGTAAGCTTTAAGATTCTTATAATTAGATTAGAGGCTAATTTATTATAGAGTATTCCAAGAATCTTAGATATATAGTATTATATTTCCTTTTAAGATTTATAATTTTAATAGTACGTATCTTAAGATCTAATTTAAAATAAATATTATTTATAGTATAATAAGTTTTCTTAAGCTCTCATTTTACTATTCAAATAAGGACTTTAAATCTAATGTTTAGAAGGATAGTCTAATTATTTAAATTATATTAATAATATTAGAATGTTTCTTATTATCTATTAGTAAGGTTTATTACATATTAATTATAAGTAGTTTTATAGACATATTTAGGTATATCTTAATAAGTATAGAATTATAGTAACTAGAGTTATCTATATAGAGTTTTGTTATTTTAATAAATTCTTTTATATTTAGATACTTTTATTTCAATGTTTTCTTTATAGAACTCTTTAGAATAGTTTTATTGTTTAGGAGGTT
This sequence comes from Colletotrichum spinosum, assembly GCA_004366825.1. Lineage (NCBI taxonomy): Eukaryota > Fungi > Ascomycota > Sordariomycetes > Glomerellales > Glomerellaceae > Colletotrichum > Colletotrichum spinosum. Next base: position 50,049 of record QAPG01000161.1, on the reverse strand, counting down.
CAAGGAATCCAATTTCTTCTAAGTTAAATTTATAATTCTATCGCGATTCTTTGAGATTTATATTTAATCACTTAATCTTTAGATTATTCTCTTTGTTTATTGTAATTAGTCAATAAGATTTTAATAGTAATTCTAAAGGAGTATTATTTGAGTTTCTATTTGCTCCTGATTATAATATTTTATATATTTAATAACATATAATTAATCATCTGCAGACGTTACTTAAATTTAAAAGTAGATTTAGTAATAGACTAAGAAGTAGATTTAAAAGTAGATTAAGAAAGAAAAAAGAAGTATATCTGTCCCTCTTAAGATTGAATTTATAATTTAATAATACTTAGTAGATTTATAAATCATTCATGATATAATTAATATAGAAGGTTTTATACATAATTCTTAATATTTAGTAATATCTATTATAATATCCTAGTAACCTTCTATTTATATCTTAATCTATTTATTTCTATCATATAAAAGAGGAATAACTTTAGATATATTTAGTATATTTCTTAAAATTAACTATATAAGTAATATATTTTACATTCTAAATAAGATTCTATTTAATGTAAATCATTTCAATCAAAGTGAAAATATTAGAATTCTTAATCTAAATCTAAGAGATTTAATTAGAAAAGAAAGACATAAAGTTAAAGTTATTTTATTAAATAAGAATCAAATTCGAAGAATCTAATTTGAGTCTCCTAAATTTAATTAGAAGTATTTATAAATTCTTATTCTTCTAGAAGTTCTAAGTCCTTAAATTCCTTATTTTAAGTTTAATAAAGATCTATTTAAATATAAATTTCAAAAAGTATTATATAGAAATAATTATAATGTTAGAGGACGTTATAATTAATTATCTATAATAAAGAGAAGTTATTCCATCATTAACTTTCTTTTAATATCATTATAACTAGCATTCCCATTAATAAACTATTAAAGTTGAAATTTAAATTTCTATTTCCATTTTATTTATATATTTAAGAATGAATGTATGGTAAATAGTATAGAATAGGCTTAAAGAATTATGATAATTAAACCTAATAGTTTAATTGTATATTAAATTAGATATTTTTATAAGAACGGTAAATGTATATTGTAGATAGGGATTATTAAGTCAATTCAGAATTTTTATAGGCTATACCCTATTAGAACTAGCTATAGTTAGTAGAACTTATTCTACTACTATAAACTGTAATAGAACTATTTTATATATATTTCATAGCTTTTCTGAAAACTCTTCTTCTTTAGTTTAAATTCCTTTAATTTAAATACCTCTATATTTAACTATATAGGCTGTACCTTTTATATATTCAAGCGTAATATTGTTTATTTATCTGCTTACTAATCACAGTATATAATAGAAGTATATAATAAGAATAGTCTAATTATAAACCCTATAAAGCTTTTTATTAATATTATAATATAATAAGACTAACAGCTTACTATACTAAATAATACAATTACCTAACTATAGACTTATTTAGACTCTATACTATTTAATATAATAATAATAAGTATTGAGATTATCCTGAAACTAGCCTTAAATATTAATCTAACTATATCTGTATAATAATAACTTATATTTAACCCTAAGAAGCTTTCAAAAAGCTATGATAAATACTTAGCCTAAGTATAATAAGTTTAGAATAAGCCTTTTATTAACTGTATACTAATTATAAGTAACTAGGAAGCCTAGTACCTCATCAATTTATATTTAGATATAAAAGTCTAATTAACTATAATAGAACTCTATAGAAATAGTAGTTCTAAAGATATATATAATTTAAAGAACTTCTTTATATACTTAGATTAGATATATATAAATATAACTATAATAGATTATATTTTAATATGTCTCTTAAACAAGTATGTAAAGAACTATAAATACTTTACTAACTTCTTATTTTATTTTAAGAAGTCTCGTACTATAATAAGTAATACCCTATAGCTATATATTATATAGATTAACTATCTATAAGCCGTTTTATCCCTAAAGTTATACTACTACTCAATTAATATAAATATTAATATCAAAAGCTTTAAAGAGTATCTTAGTAGTATATAGTATATAGTCAGATAATTAGAAACCTATAAGATATTATATCCCACACCTAACTAATAAGCCGTTAGAATAAACTAATAACATAATTCCAAAATACATAGTAATACTAATATAACAATAATATATATTATATAGATCATAACAGTTATAGGAATTCTATTATAAGGCATTTTAAAATAATACAATATATAAAGATACTTCAACTATCAAGTTTAGAAATATATAATTAGGAATTATCTAGAGAAATATGCCTCTTACATAACTAAAATAACTTTAAAATAGATCTATTCTAATAATAAAGCTAAAGGCTCAGACTCTAATAGTAATTGAAGAAAAGAATGATTCTAATATAAAATCAGACCCTAAAGCCAATAGAAAGAAAGACTAATTAAAAATATTCTAAAATAGAATATAAAGTATATAAACCTTCTATACTATTAGAAATATAAATTAATGAAGAATATATTATCTAAATACTTCTAGATAGTAATTATAATATTTATACTATAATGAACTACTATATAATCTACTAACTCTATTTATTATATATAAATAGAATGCTTAAGAAGTTTAAAAGTTTTATAAATAAGACAATTTATATATTGATAGAAAGTATTATAATATCTAATATTAAATTTAATAATTATATCTGGAAGGTCTATATTCATATTATTAATAGCCTAAATATTAATATCTTCTTAAGTAAACTATAGATAAAGTATAGTATTATTCTTCGTAATATTTAAAAGTACTATACATACTATAATAAGAACTAAATAGATATCTTTCTAATAAGATAAAAAGAAAGCTCTTTAATTCAAGAAATGTATATAATAAAAATACTAATAATTACCTCTTTTACAATAATCTATTAGAAAGCTTCTAAAGTATATAAGTATACTTATTATAGACATTTTATAGTAAGAGGAATGATATAAATTATTAATGTAATAGATATTAAGAAGTCACTTCAAATACAAAATAAACAAAATCATCTAATAGTATTACTATACTAAGAATATGAGAAATTTAAACACTCCTTTAAGAAAGATAAGATATATCTTATACTACTTATCCGATTAAGTAGAAATTATAGAATTTACCTAAAGATAATAATAATTAGAAGTAGCTTCTATTTTAAAAGTTACTTTATAATATTTCTTAAGAAGAATTATTAGTCTTATAGAAAATGTTTTAAAACCTCTCTGATAAGAAGTTTATATAAATAAGTAAGTTATCGATAAATATGCTAATCCTATTTGTTAAAACACCTAAAGGTGAGTTATATTTCTACTATAATTATACAATACTTAATATTATTATAAATAAGGACTAATACTTCTTACTGTTTATATTAAAAGCCCTCTGATAAGTAGCTTTAATTATATAATATATAACGTTAAATATGATTACTATATTTTACAAAATCTAAATTGTAAAAGAGGATTAGGAGAAGACTACCATTTATATACAAAATAGCTTGTTAAGATAACTTATATACCTATTTAAACTTATAGAAACTCTAGTAATATTCTAATATTATATTAATAGTATATTCTATGAGTTTCTTAATAACCTTACTATAATATATTTAGATAATACCTTCATCTACATAGTAAGATCTTACAAGGATTGTAACAAAAGTCAAAAAAGTCTTATAAGTCTTATCTATAGTTAATCTAAATCTAAGTCAAACTAAGTATATATTTTCTATAGAAATAATAAAATATATTAAGTCTATATTTACAATTAGAGAAAAGATTATTTATAACTCTAAAAAAGTAAAACTAATAAGTAAACAACTTATTTTAAAGATAGTGAAAGCTATAAGGGGTTTCTTACAATTTACTAACCATTATTATATATTTATAGACAATTATAAGAATTTCATAGACTTTCAAAATATTTTAAGAAGAAAAGATATAATAATCTATCAAGAAAAGAGGGACAAAATACTTTTACTATTCTAAAAGATCATTTTATAAAAGCCCCAGTCTTCTAATATTTCAATTTAAATTTAATAAATATTATTAAAATAGATGATTCGGAATTTATCCTCAGAAATACTTTTCTATAAAAAGATATATAAAAGTACTACTCAATAGCTACTCTTCTTTATAAAAGCTATCTTTAATATAATATAACCATCTAATTTAGAATAAACAACTCCTAGTAATAATATTTTACTTTAATATTTGAAATATAAAATTAAAGAGCTATAATAAATTCTAAATCCTAATAAATTATAAAAGCTTTAAATCCTTTATAGAAAAATAGAAGGTTAATCAATACTAAACCTAACAGGTTAAATAGTTCACTTATTATTACTTTAGAATTAACTAATAATTAAGCTGACCAGCTATTATATTAGATATATTTTTAAAATATAAGTAAGGTATTCTAACTAATTGGGAAAATAAGAAAGAATAGAATTATTAAGCTTTAGTATTAGTAAAATAATAGTATAAAAGCTAATAATCCTTCTATTGCTATAAAGAATCTATTTAGATTTCTAAAGTACTTTTTACTAAACATTCTCTAGAAAATCTAATACGAAATCCTAGAGAAGTCTTATAGGAAATCCTAATAATTTCTAATAGGGAACTCTAGTAATTTCTAATAGGAAATCCTAAGGGAATCCTTATAATTTCAATTAGGAAATCCTCATAAATAACTATTAGAATCTTAAGTTTTCTTTAGTATTTTATAATCATTACTTATTACTAAAGATTCTTACCTTAATAATCAATTATAAAAAGAAGTCTAATTATTTAAAAGGTTAAATAGATTCTATTTATAAATAAGATAATAAATTAGAAAGTATAGAAAGTAAAAATAGGTAGATATTGATAAACCTCAAATAAAAGAATATGAAATACAAATAACTTTATATAATTTATTATATTAAGATAATCTTAGGAATATAATCCTATGAAAATATCAAATATAATAATTAAATCTTGATAATTAATTCTTCTTCTGATTATATCTTTGTTTACTATTTTTCACTATACTTTTAATATTTTCTCTTTAAATAATAATCTATTCAATTTCTTTATATTATTTGTTAAAGGAATTAGAGAATTCTTCTTATATTATTCTAAATAGAATAGAGATTTCCTTGATACTAATATTCTAATTAACCTAAGAATTCTTATAATTAGTAATAGAGAAATATATAAATATTACTAAGTATCTCCTACAAAGACTGATACTATTAGTAATATTTAAAATAGAATTATTATAGTCTATAGAATTAAATTTACTCAAGACGAGGCCTCCTTATTAAAAATATAATAATTCTTCTAGACATCTCTAATCTCTAAGGATCTATTTAATATAAATTAATAGGGAATTAATAAGATATTTATAGAACTAATTAAAAGTATTAATTCCAAGTATTTACTTTTCTTAATACTTTATAATGAAAATTGATATAATGTTTCATAGTTACATTATGTATTAAGAAATAAAACTTATTCTAATAAGAATTCATTATTATTCTTTAAATTACCTAAAGAATTAGCTTATATTTATATATATAGATAATAATAAGTTCATTCCCTTTAACGTCTCACTTATTATTAATATTCTACTAAGTCTAATAGTAGTAAGCTATTTTAATTAGTTCATTTAATTAAGAGGTAGTATTATTCTAATATTATTAAAAATAAAATGAGAAACTAAAGTCTAATTTACTCGCTAGAGACTTTACTATATATTCTAAATAGGTTTACTAAATCTTGTCTATTTTACTAAACCAGAATACTAACTATCTTTTGAGAATATATTTGAAACTAGGAGATTAGAACTATTCTTAATAATTAAAAAAGCTATAAGGATAGTAAGAATCTCTATAATATCTAGAATTTCTTTAGATAATATATTAATATTATTTTATACAATCTCTAACACAATTCTCTTATCTTTCTATTTTTATATTAAGTTTATAATAATATTTACTTATTATACTATTTCTTTCATTCTTTCTTCTTAAATATTAATTTTAAGAATAATAAGGTATTACTAATTTCTAACTTAGGAAAAGTATATTTGTATGATTCTTTAATTCTATTTATAAAGAGTAAGAATTATAGGATCCTATATTTCAAATATATATCTATCCTAAGTATTTCTTATATAACGTATAGTAAGATTAAGTAACATTTGAATTGATTAAATAGGGGGATATATATAATTAATACTTGAAGTAGTATTTATAAGGCTGCTAGAAAGAAATATAAGATTCTTAACTTTAAAATATATCTTGTTACCTTTATAAATAAAAGTAATTTAGATATTAAAATTAATATAACAAAGATATTAAAACAAAATAAGAAACGTAAGTTTAAGTAGTTTGAAATTATTAATATAGTTCAATTCCCAATTTAAAATAAAGATAATAATCTTCTAAAATATATTGAAAAGAAATTTAATTGTTTTAGAAATTATAATATTTTAGTAGTATCAAAGAGTTTATTTATTAGTATTATTTTAAGTCTTGAATTAGTGACTAGCTAACTTCATATATTTACTAATAGATACTTTACTTCTATAGACTACAAGTATTCTGAAATACTTAAGAAATAGTTAGTCTTTACTTTCCTTATCAATAGAAAATAGATTATGTTATAATTTTCTATATAATTTGTCTTTTAATTTATTATAATAAGTAATATTTAGTATGAAGTATTAATATATTATAATAGAATATAAGGAAGTATAGAAAAATATAAGAAGTATTAAGTTTTCAAATATTATTCGATAGAGGTAATATCTATTTTTATTTTATATATTACTAGTAGTATGTTTGTAATATTTATTATGTAAAAGAGATTTTAAAAGGCTTCTTATATAGTAAGATATCTCCTATTTACGCATTATAATAAGTTATTTAAAATATAATTTTTAAGTAGTATTATTGTTATAGTAAATGATATATAAATTATATATTATAATTTTCTAAAGAAAGTATTATAATTGTAAATAGTATCTAGTTATTCTTTCTTGTTAAATCACTTTATAATTTTGGGGGATTTCTTATTCTTAGAGCTTTCTAATTTCTTAAGGATTTGTGAGAAATTATATTTATAATAGTTTCTTTTCAAAATCAATTAGACATATTCTATCCTAATTTCCTATTTATAGTTCTATTCTTAGTTCTATCTAGGTATTCCCTTAGTAAAAATATTTAATATTAATTTAATAATAATGCCTTATTTTCTTTTAATTCTTTTAACTAGGTATTCCTTTAGGTTTTCATTCTTTAAATCCTTTAATTATTCCTTCTATTTCTATAGTATTCATATTTATTTATATATTATAAATGCTAAGTTAATTCTTCTTTTTAATAGGTTATTAAATCTTTAATTTTCTCTTTTCTAATTATATTATTCTTTTTCCTAAATTCCGTTGTATTTCATAATATAAGAATACGTCTTGAAACTCTTTTTGTATATATTACTAAGTTCTATAGGTTTAATGTATATTATTATATATTTATATAAGTCTTTTGTAAAGTTAGTTATAAGACTTAAATAAGTAATTGAAATTACTAGGTAAGTATTTATAATTAGTAGTAAATATGTTTTCTAATTCTTTCTAATATCTTAATTAGTTTAATCTTAGTAGAAATATCTCTACTAATTAGTTTTAAAGTAGGTAGTAGGCCTTTCTAAGTTAAGAACATATAAAATGTCTTAGAATAAATATTAGTTGTTTATATTAATAGTTAAAAAAAGTCCTTATGAATATTTATATTGATGTAATTAAAAAAGACGTTTTATCGTAAGTAATATTATATAAAATAGATATATTTATATTAAGAAGTAAGTTAAGAAAAAGGTTAAGTTTATATTTAAATAGGACTTGTATTAGAAGTTTAGATATTATATATATTCAATTATTATTTAGTAGGAATGATATTGATATTAGGGGATTAACTTATAGTTTCTCTAGGTATTTAAATATAAATATATAGATTATTATTTCTACTATTCAGCTTTCTTATTCTAATAGCTTATTAGGCTATAGGTAATATATTATTGAGAGATATAATTTTATATTTCAATCTTTTTAAATTAACTTCTAGAATTATAATAAGAATTTTGAATTATACCTTGAAAGAATTACTTTAGGGATTCCCTAGTTTCTTATATAGAAAGATTAGAATAGGAATTTTATCTAATTAGAAAATATATATATAATATATTTTGAAATTAATAATATTACTTTAGAAAATTTGTGTATTGTTATTATTAATAAGTTATCTAATAAGGATTTATTTAGTTTCTACAAAATAGGATTTAAAGATAATTTGAATAATTCGATAATATAATTTATAATAATATTATAAAATACTATTGATAGATATAGAATTAATTAGAGCTTTGTTAGAGGTTTTACTCTCAGTCTTAGTAGTAGACTATATATAAAGTAGTATTTAATAAACTCTGTAATTCTCCTGATTAAATATAAAATTATATATATTGACGATATATTTTATTATATTGTTTATAATTTTTAATAATGGTTAGATTTATGTAAAGTCTTAATGAGTTATCTAACTATTAAATTAGAAGTATAAAGTTTTTATTATCTTAAATATTTAATAAAATGGAGACGTTTATTCGAAATCTCAAACGGTAATGTATTAGAATTCCTAAGCTATTATAATTATTTATAGACCTTATTTAATTTTATATTAATAATATATTAATCTTTAAGGTATTATTTTATAGTTTTATTAAGTCTAACTTCTATTAGAATATAAACTATTCAATTATTCTATATTTCATCTAATTGTCTATTTCTCAAAGCTAGTTTTAATTAGTTTATATTCTAGATAGTATATTTAAAATAATATTAAGGTTTCTAGGAATATAGTAGTATTTGAATTGAAATTATATAGAGTATTTAGCGATTAATATAAATCATAACTTGATTTTTCTTCTTTTTATAGTAAAATGAGTTATCTAGATTATAATGTTTAATATAGAAGTATAGTCTATGAATGGAAGTAAAAGTATTTTCCAACCTAACTGAATTAATACCCTAGTTTTTGAAATAGTCTAAACTAGAAATATAACTTCTAGTTCTATAAGTTAGTATTATATTCTAATACTTATCGATATCTAATTAATATAAATTATTAGTTAAACTAAGGTTTATAGTATTTACTTTCTAAGGTTTCTAATTATTTTCTTTATCTTTTATATAATAAGAAAGATACTATATTTATATTGTGAAGAAGTCTTAGTTTGAATAAATAATATCTAACTTAGATTATAGTAAATTAAGGTAGTTTCTATAATACGTTCTATTTTAACATCTCCAAAACTATTCTTTTCTTCTAAATCAGTTTCAATATTATTTTAAAGTAATAGTATTTATACTTTTAATTAGTAGTAATTTCTTATTTATATATTTAGATTAATAGCCCTATTCTTTTATTCTAAAGAAGTTTAACTATAAAAGTCTATTCTTAAATAGAATATCTTAAATATTTTATTATATCTATCTATTAAAATAGGCGCCAGCCGCTTAAGCTAGAATAACTAAAACAAACAAATAAAACAACTTCTTCTAAACCCAATCCGGCGGCAATAGAAAATAGGGGGAAAACTATAGAAAGATATATTAAGTAGAAAGTACTATATTTATAGATCTATAATATAAAAACACTTTAATTATAAAAATAGTACTTTAGAATCTAAAAAATAAAGTAATATATCAATTCTACTTCTCATAATGTTATTTATAGAATAAATATTGTAAATATAGATCTATAGTTTATATATATATATACTACTTATATAATAAAAGAAATTTTAAATTTAAGCTTATTATAATCTTCCTCTTAAACTTACTAAAAACCCTAAATAATAAGTTTAATTTAATATTAAATCTATATATACTACTATAATTACCATTAGCCTAACTATTTAAAATCCTCCCTATTTCTAATTTTATCTCTACTAGCTAACCTTACTTACTTATAATTAATCTATTGAAAATCATCTTAAACTAATTCCTAAACGAATTATAACTAGTTTCTTTATATTAGAAACTATAAAGAAATATAGATTACTAATTTTATAAAAGTACTATACTTAACTTAAACCTAATAATTCATTTACTAACCTATAAAGTATTCTTTTATATAATTAGAAACATAAATAAAGTTATATAGTTTAGAATAATGAATATATAGTAGTATATTATATTAAAAACATAGAAGTAATAGAGAAGAACTTAGTAAATAAGTATTAAAAAAGTAAAACATAATAGAATATCCATCTATAGCTTATTCTAAAAACTCTAAAATAATATCTATATTAAGGTTAAGTTATTTTAATAAGTCTTATTCTATAATATCCTTTGAAGTCTTAATATAAACTTCCTAGATCCTAATATCTTGAGTTATCATTATAATAATTATCTAACTTATAATTAGCTTTATAAATACTTTTCTAGTATATCTATTAGGTTATTATTAAAACTAAGTAAACAATAACTTATTTTCTTATAATCCTTACAAATTCAGATTACTCTATATATTAATAGATTCCTATAGACGTTATTATAAAGTCTAAAAAACCTACTTATTACTAAAATCTAATATAAACCTAGAGAAATCTCACTTTAATACTTATACTACTTATCTATTAAAACCTATGATAAATTCATAATATTCAATACTATATTATAAATAAATATTCTAAACTATTCTATAACTTAAAAACTACAAATATACTAATCATACTAAGATTCTATTAGCATAATCTAAACGTTAACTTAAATTAATTTTATCATATTAAATAAAATACTAATACGACTATAGAATTATAATAATTATTCTATTATTTTAATAAAGTAGTTATTATTGGATTCTTCCTATATAAAGTTAGAATAATAAACTTTTTCTATTATCTAATTAACTATAAGATTAACCTAATAGATATTATTCTTATTAATGAGAAATATAGTAGTATCCACTTCTTATAGATTTATTAATAGGTTATCTACTGACCTCTACATATATTTAAATAAATTACTATTAGTCTTATAACTACTCTTAATATACTATAGATTCATTTCTCTAGATATCTAGTAAGTAGTAAGATTACTTTATAAATCTAAATAGAAAGATATATGAAATTCCCAAAAGTCTAAATATTTAATTATTTATAGTATACTTTTAGTATTTCAAAAACTAACCTTTTACTTTACTATTTATTACTATATAACTAGGTCTTATTAATTAATTCCTAAACCTATATTATAGTAACCTAGGAAGTAATTTTATACAGATTCACTATCAATATACTAGTTTTCTACTAAAGAAAAGTACTTTTTATTTAATCTTAATTTAAACGTTTTATTTAGTATATTAATTATAACTCCTAACTAATTAACTTTACTAAAGTAAGATTCCCTATTAACTCTTTCATTATAAAAACTAAAAATTGAATAAAGTAATCTCTCTATTCTAGTTCTTTTACATATAGTCTTTTATAACTATTCATAAAGCTTTCCTAATCTCAGCTTTAGAAAAAATGCCTCTATAAGTAGTATTCTAAATAATATTTATAGCTATTTTATAAAAAGGTTAAGTTTGAGGAAAAATAGATAGATCTATAAATATATTACTAAAAACCCTAGTACTACTAATATGTAATTTATTAATATAAAACTAGAAACTACTTCTAATATTATAGTAAGTAGGTATTCCTTTATAATATTAACTTTAAAATACTTAAAGAACTCGTATTAGTTTCTTAATATCTAATTTATCTTATCTATTCTATTATTACCTTAATAATCTACCTCTTATACGTCTTATATTTCTCTATGTAGTATAAGTATTTTACTAAATAGTAATAAACTATAAAACTTATAAGTAAGTTTAACTTACCAATTAGTTAATACTTATTTATAGCTATACCCCTTTATCAGGATTCTAGCTATAGTAAAAGCTTATTACAGTTAGTTAAAAAGTATGAGTAACAATACCTATTTAGAATAATTCGTAGCCAGTATAATTTAAGTTTATTAAATTATTAAATATTATAGTTCTCCCTTGCCTCCTCCTATATATAGGTCTATTAATCTTAAAGTATTAATAAATCTATCTTTACTATACTAATTAACCTATTATATATCATTATACTATAGATAGCTTTACTTTTAGTCCATTAAGAAACGTATCTAAATTATCATACTATTCTACCTATAGAAAAAGAATATAAATGTAAAACGCTCCTTCTTATATTACTAGCTATATTACTTAACTTCTTCTTTAAAGTTGGTATTAATACCTATATAATAAACTAGAATATTTACTGTATACTTCTATATACTTTAAATAAAACTTATTAACTATATTTCCTAAATTAGTACTTCTTACTATTCTATCTAGCTAATGGAATTATATAGTGTGACTGAATATTCTATAAAGTCTTCTTAATTTATAGTATAGTTATGTGTAATAACTATAATATCAAAAAGCTAAATAAATACTCTACTATTATTAACCTTCCTAATTTAAACTAAGATAGAAGTTATTCTTATAAAAGTTTAATATTAATATTAAGGTCTATAAGCTACTTATTATATATAGTTATACGAAGTAGAAGATAGTTATTATAATCTTTTAAGTATATGTAGTAGAAATAGCTTTTAGAAAGTACTTTTAGAGGTAGATCTATCTTATTCTATAGGTTTAAGAATAAATATAAGGTCCCTAATTTTATATTCTACTAATAATACTAGTTGTTATTTATAGTATACGAATCGTTAGGAGTAGGAGATTCTATTAAACGTATTATGATACTAAATAGAATCCTTATTGAATAGTATTAAGTAAAAAAGAGAATTACTTAATAACAATAAGAATATTCACAAATCTAAACTATTAACTAAATAATAATTCTTTTAGATAAAGTATCTATTAAAATATATATCTTACTTAACCTTTTAGAAACTAAAATATATCTACTAATATATTGAAAAAAGAATTAAAATCTTATTAAAAAGTAAAAGTATTTATTTAAATAACCCTAAGCTTATAAATATATAGCTTTTAACTAACTTACTTAAGAAATATAACTAATTCTTTAGATAAAAGAGTTCTTCTCTTATAACTAGTAGGACTTTTTAGTATTACTTTAATTATAACTATATATTCCTTGTAACTAGAAGTATAAAAATACTTCTTTTAACCTATACCTTATTAATCCTTTTCTTTCTTTTTTATTTATAACTTACTAATTATTACTTTATTTTATCTATAAATAATCTTCTTTTATTCTAGGTTAATAGAATTACTTTATTTTAAATAAAAATACTGATACTCCTTATTCTTAGGAATTTAAGAAACCTAGTTTTCTTTATTTAATTTATAAGATCAGCCTATTTATACTAAGAAAAGTAGTGAGTAGTATGTATCTATGAATCTTATTCTTTTTAGTTAAATTAATAGTAGGCTACTAATGCTTCTTCCTATCTTCTTCTATAAGCTAACTTATTTATTAAATAGTTATAAGTCTTATATTTGTATACATTAATATTCTTTAAAGTACGTATTTTAAAGTAATACTTATATTATAGCTCTAAGTCTATAAGAAACCTTAAGTTACATAAGTAACTTTTTAATATATTCTTATAGGTCTATAGAATTATAAGAAAGTTTATTTATATATTAAAAGATATTTATATTTTACTAAGAAGCCTTTATCTATTAAACTATTCCTTATCCTAATAATTAGTAAATGTAAAAGATTATTGATCACTTAACTATTATATATAACTTCTTTACTAAACAAAATAGTAGTTAGAATATAATGTTTTGTAATTACTATAAGTAGTAAGTATATATTATATATAATAATAAAACTAACTCTTATGTCTATAACCTTTATTTTAAATCTATTTCTTTGTTTAGTATTTTTTATATTAACTACTTCGTTTATAAAATTTAAAAGACTCATAGTTTTAACTATATTAAGGTTTAATATTAATAGGATTATAGCTAGATATACTTTAATAAAAGCTATTAGCTTAATAGTAAGTATTATAATCTTTCTATCTTTAAATCTAAAATCCCTTAGAGTTTCAAAAAGACTTAACTATTAGTAATAAGTTATTTTAATTTTAGTTAGCTTTTTAATATTATCTTCTTTTAATAGAAAGTATTATATTATATTTCTCATACTACTTTTATATATACTGCCTATTATATTATATATAATCCCCCCTTTTAACTACTTGAAAATAAATTATTTTCTTATATCTAGAAAGATATTAAAATATAGCAAAAAATTGAACCTACTAAACAGGAAACTCCTAGTTAAATTCTAGTTTAATAAAAGAAATACTAAAATAAAAGAAATAGAAAATATAGAATAAACTTATAAATATAAACAAAACCCTATTCTATCATACTTATTATTCTTTATTATACTTTTCGAAATATCTAACTTTCCTTCTAAAGTAAATAACTATATCTAACTTAAAGAAGAAAGTAAAATACTCTAGCTATTAAAGTCTAGAGCTAGTTTCTTTAACTATTAAAATTAATAGAAATAGTAAAATAAAATATTACTTTTTCTAACTTATAGGTTTCTCTCTCTGAAGTTTAAAAGAATAACTTAGAATTTAAAATTTAAACTTTATAGCTAGAAAATTAAGTTTCTCTATAAAGTATATAATAAAAAGAAACAAATAAATAAAACTACTTTTATAAACTTCTAAATATATTTTTATATTTCTAAATACTCTTTAGAGAGAAGTTAAGATCCTAAAGAAGTATTTCCCAATATTTTACCTTTGTTTCTAAATTTAACCTAGAAAGATAGATCTTAAATATAAAATCCTTGAACATTATATTAGTAATCTTCTAAATACCTAATAGGTATACTTATTCTTAGATTTAAACTATATCTTCTTTATTACTATTACTTTCTTTTAAAACTATAAGTTTCTTATAATCTTCTATTTCTTTAATATTTATAAGTTTACTTTTTACTAAGAAGGGTTTCCTCAATTCTAATTCTAATTCAGACTTATAAATATCTAGATCTATTCGTTCTTAATATCTTAATAATATTTAAATTAACCTCTATAAGTAATGTTTATTATATTTTAAATTTTAAATTTCTTTTTCTAATAGAATTACTAGCTTCTATAAAAGAGTCTAATATATATAAGAGAATCTAAAAAGACTAGTTTATTAATATTCTAATTTCTATTCTAATAACTTATTAATTACTTTCTTTACATTATAAACTAATATAAAATGCCTAACTTCTAGTTTTTATCTTAAAGAATATTAACTTTCTAAATATTAAAACTTTCTACTACTCTTTATTATTTTATAATTATCTTTATAGCTCTTTCTGTATCCTTATTAAGCTATATAAATGCTTTTATCTATAGTTATAACTCTTCTTTTTTATTTATATTAATACTTAATCTAAATCCTTCTATATAAGTATTAGTATTTTCATTAGTATTATTACGTTCTAGTTATACTTAAGATAGAAAGAAGTATATCTTATTGATATTTAAACTATTCTTCAATCTATAAATAATACTATAAGTAGTAAGAACTAAGGATCCTTATTACTATTCCCTATTATTTATATTAATGGAATATAAGTAATAAGTTAATACTTAATTTTAATAATACTATTAACCTATAGGTTATAAGTAGAAATAGCTTATTACTTTATATAATACTACTTATTGAACTTCATAATATAGTACTTATTCTCTAGCTTACTATTTATAATAAATATACTATAGAAGTTATATTAAGTAATTACTTCTTCCTATAGGAATTTTATAATAGCTTTAGATATTACTTTATTTAATTACTATACTTCTAGCTAATTAGTAAAGATATCTCTCGCCTTGATAAAACATTATCTACTTATTTTCTAAATATCTAAGTTAATTCTATTCAATAGGTATCTATATAGGATAGTAAAATTATAGAAGTTACCTAATTTAGTATAATTCATAATCTAAGTGATATTTTACTATTTTATATATCTTTCTATATATTCCCATCTAATAGCACTAATTAGATAGTCTATAGAAAGCTACTTCTTAGTTATAATAGTTATTCTTATTATATATTATTATAATAAATTTCTGCTATATAGCTAAATCATCCTCTACTTTTTAAAATATTAATTTGTACAGTATTACGTATATAAAGAATAACTAATTTTATGATTAGAATATTCATATTCTATATTTAAATACTTTAAAATAATTAGGATTAATATTAAATAGCTTCTTTAGAATTACTATATAATAAGTAATCTACTAAGATTTATATAACTAGACTTATAAACTATTTAATATTACCATAAGACGTATTGCTCTATAGTTTGTGATATTATTTATATTTCGATTAATATCTTAATTAAAGACTTCTCTTATATACTATATATCCCGAAAATAATATATTCTATTGAAAAAGACTTATATATTTGTATCTATAAAAAGTATCTACCTATTAATCTAGTTATTAATATCTCTAGGTTTATTACTTCTATTAGATAGTTCCAAAGGTTTTTAAAATAACTTATCAACTATTAAATATACTATATTATTCATATAATAGATTTTAAAGTTAAGTATCTATATTTAAAATAGGTAGTAAATAATTAGTATTTCTACAAAGTCTAATATTATACAATTAAGTTAAACTACAAATATGTTTATATTTACTTCTAATAAGACATACTAGTCTTATAAATAGGTATAAACTTATTTTAAAGCTTCAAGTAACCCCTAAAGCTTTTTCTTTTTTATATTATAATTAAACTTTAGATTTATAAATAATTTATTCTTATAATAAGTAATAGTTTGTTTCTATATAATAAAGTATTTTAAAATTATATTCTAATTAGTCTTATTAATATTAACTATTAAATAGATGTATCCTCTTTTTCTAATTACAATTAATATAGTTACATATAGAAATACTATATAATGTATCTTATAACTACTTGATTACTATCTTCTATAGTTATAACTACTAAAAAAGAATATTCTTCTTAAGTAAATTATTAAAGAAATATAATAGTAGAATAATCTTTTATCTAAATATAGTAGGATAGAGTAATATTTAAAAATAATCTAACTTCTAAAATATTATAATATACCTTTTACCTTTTTATCTTAGTAATTTTAAATCCTTCTAATTATTAACTATATATCTTATAAATATAACTTATAATAATAACTGTTTCTTATACTTATTATAACTTAACTATTATAATTATATAACTTGTTAGTTTAATATTTATAAGAATTCTATTAAGATTCTAAATATATTCTAGAATATACCTATAAATACCTAAGTACTTTAAGTTATCTTTATTATTATATATACTTATTAGTTATTTTATCATACTATTATTTAAGAATACTTTATAGTAGTTAGGAATTAAATTATAGAGGATTTATACTATAATTTATATACATTAGGCGACAGAATTAATACTTCTTATAAGTAAAATATAATATTTTAATAGGCTTAATAGAATTATAAATATAATTAAATCCTAACTCTTTAGATTAAGAGGGATCTAGTTATAACTTAAGAAAGTATTAAGAAGAGATAAAAGCTTATATATATTCTAAAAACCTATTAGCTTTTAATAGTAACTCTATATTTTAAATCATAATACTATTAATCTTAATACCTAAATTAATAAATCTTATCTTACTATCCTTCTTTCTAATAAAGAAAAGGATTTTACATGAAGTATAACTATATTTAGAAATCTCATTCTAAATGTAAATCTTTAGTATCTTAATAATATTTTTAATTAGCCGCTTCAAGATTAGAATTACTTTTATTGATTATACTTTATATAGAACTATCTTAATAATCTATAATACTATAACTAGTCTAAGTAGTTTCTCATAATAATTAAAATTATATATTGATCCTTATTTGTAAACTTTTAAAACTTCTACTAGAAGTTCTTTCTTAAACTTATATAAATAGCTTATTAAATCTATAATTTTATTTAATTACTTTAAAATAAAATATTCCTTTATATTAATCTTTAAAAGCTTTAGTATAATTATGTCTATAAATTATCCTTTAAAACTATTTATAATAAGTTTCTCTACTTCTATTTATATTTTTAATTTCTACTTAGAATTACTTTGAGGAGTTATCTTATTTAATAAAGTATTATTAACTAGATTAATCTTTTCATCTTTTACTTTATATAATATATTAACATTTTTAATAAGTCTTCTTCATATATTTACTATTATAATATATTTAGAAATCTTCTAGTCTATTAATATAATAGTAAATATTACTATTATCTTATAATTCTTATAATAAGGATTCCTCTAATTCTTCTTCCTTCTTACTAAAACTTATTAAATTAATAGTTTTAATTTATAAAACCTATAAGGATACTTCTTATTTTATTATAAGTAGTCTAGCCTATATTTTCTCAAATATATGATAATATAATAAATCTCTTAAACCTTTAGCTTCATTACCTAGTAAACTAAAACTTCTAAAGTTTCTTAAAATTCCTTTTCTAAATTATTAATTATTATAATAGCTTCTTTATTATGATCTAATTATATTCAAACTGCTTCTTATACTTAGTTTTATAATTACAACCTATAACTTATAAAGTCTAATATAGAATGAAACAATAGTATATTTAATCCTTCTTCTTCCTCTTTTTTCTACTAATTATTCTTTTCATAAAAGAATAACTATCTATTTATATATAATTATTAGTAGAAACTACTAATTGCTTTTTCTTAAAAAAGGAATTAAACTATATAACTTCTGAATCTAATTAAAACCCCTTATATTTATAATAATATTATAAAGCTTTACTATTAAATTAAAAGTATAGAATAATGATAAAATATTAAACTTATTATTCCTAGACTAAAATATTCTAACTATCTAGTTCAAAATATAGTCTAATTTCATCTTTACCTTAATAATAAAAAGAATACCTAAAACTAAAGATTTTATAATATAGCTTTTAGGTATAATAAAAGATCTAATATTGAAATAATAATTATTACTTAATCAGATATCTTCTATTATTACTTTAGTAAACTCTATTATATAACTAATATCTATAATACTATAGAAACCTAATCTTATTAGAATTATATAAAACTATAAATTAACTTCTTATATATACGTTTTAGAAATAATATTAATTACTAAGTCTATATTAATAATTTTCTGTATTTTAAAACTTATTAAATCTATAAGTTAGCCATTAATCTAGAAATATATTATAATAAAAATATAAACTATTACTAAAGTTACTATTATATAGTCTACTATAAATACTACTTCTACTACTAAACCTACTATTTTGATATTAATATTATAGCTATTTATAACTTAGTCAGATTAAGCCTATAAGTATCTAGTTTTAATATTACTAAGTATTCCTAAAAGTAGAAGTAGTATTATTACTTATAGCTAAATATATTGATGATTGTAGTATTATATCTATTTTTAGATTACTTAGCTTTATTTCCTAATTTTATTATAAAATACTATAAAGTCTGTATCTACAAAAAAGAAAATATCCTAAGCTTTCTTATTTTTAAAATACCTATTTATAATAATCTTTATATATTTATAACTAGTTTTAATATATATAAACTAATTATAATAAAGTAATTCTTCTAAACGTAAAGCTTACTTATTAATTCTTGTATAATAAATATAATGTATAAAATTCTAATTCTCTTTACTTATAAGAACTCTAAATTTAGAAATTTCTATCTAACTAGCTTTTTTTATACTTAATAAATAAATAGAGCTTTTAATATCTAATAAAACCTTCTTGTTATTACATATAAACTCTATTACTTATACATTTTTAAATATCTATATCGATATAAGTTTATAATAAGAATTACAATTAGATCTATAAATATAGTAGTTTCTAGCTTCCATAAATTATATAGTAAATAATTATTATTTATTAGCTTTAATTTATCCATTATTCTAACTTCTTCTACCTTTATCTTCTTTAGAACTCCCTCTAAAACCTTTCTAACTTCTTCTATAAATGACTAATTAATTATAATAATATTTAGAATAAAATAAATATCTTCTATCTAACTTAACTTTTGTTCTAATATAAACGACTCTTTCTTTGAAATCTTAATTAAATATAATACTACCAATTAAACTTAAATAGTTTATTATGTATCTTAAAACCTTGTACTAATAAATTACTATTAAACTTAAGTTTATTTATATCCTATAAATGATATTTACAAATTAAAATATTATATTTAACTATAAGATACTATTGATTCTCTACTAAAATAAATATAAATTCTTTATCAATAAATAATAAAACTATTTTATAATTAACCTACTTATTTATATAATGATTCTGTATCATACTATATTTTACCTTCTCTAAATTCAAATAGATCTTATTAACCTAATAATAATAGTTATTATAATCGAAATAATAAATCTCTTTAATAGTATACTAAATAAGTCAAAAATAGCTAAATCTCTAGTAATTATTTAAATTATACTAATAGTATACTACTAACTAATTTTATACATATTAGTCTTAAAAACTACAATAATACTTAAAACTGCTTTAATTCTAAAATCTACTACTTCTTCTTTAGAACTATTACTTTCTATACTTAGTATTATAATAAATAAGTACGTTTCTAGTATAGACCTTACAAGTATTCTTATTACTTATATCTATAGTATATAACTCAACTACTAATCGCTAAATTTCCCTAAAGCTACCTTTAAACTTATAAAACCTAATCTCTATCTTAATAAATATTAATGAGTTGAAACTTAAATCTTTAAATTAAAATAATTACTACTTACTAACCTTATTAAACTTATCTATAACAATCTAAAATTTCTTAATGGCGTTTATAGTTTTTAACTAAGAAGTTAAACTAGTAAGTATAGTTATTAATATAATAAGAATAAATTAACTAGTTAACTATTTTAGAAAAGTCTAATCCCTAGTTTATTAAGATAGTAAATATTTAAAAAAAGCCTAAGATACTTAACTAAACAAGGAATCCTATAGTAAAAGCCCCTAGTAATTTCCTTCAAAGCTTAAAATAAGAATTAGTATAAAGAAATATAAATAGAATTAGTCTTACAAAAAGTAATATCTTTATAAATTCTTATTCTCTCTTATAAACTATTTATAATAATTAAATAATTAACTATTCTTACTAAATTATCTAGAATTAGATTAATATTATAATTTATAATATAAAGCTCCTTATTAAAAGTATAACTAATTGTAATATTAGTAAAACTATAAGTTCCTATAAAAGTATTTCTAATATCTTTCTAAATGTACTTATTAATTACTATAGTTTTAATAGTATATTTATACTATATATTATGATAAAAAGAAACTTGAGTAATTATTTCATATTTTAACTTATCAGCATTCTTTAATATAACCTTATAATTATCTAGGAAAGTAGAACTATTATTTCTTATAAACTTCAAAATATTCTTAGATTAAAGAACTATCTTTATAATTACTAACTAAATGGTAGTTAATTTCAAAAGTATTATAAATTCTCTTATAATTATTAAGTAGTTAAGTAAATTATTAGAAATCTATATAAGAAATACTTAAGTATTATAATCCTTATCATAATTAGATAAAGAAGTATCCCTAGATTCCTTAGGAATAACTATCATATAAAATTAGATTCTTTTCAAAGCTAATCTATTAAATAAACATCTTATTATAACTGATTAGGAAAACTTAGGAGCTTTTTCTTTATTAAAAATTAATTATTGAATAATTATTATTACAATTATTATATTTGTAAGTATTTTCCAAGTATTGATATATTATAATAAAATAAACCTTTTCTAGTAATATATATAAAAGTAGGTTTTTTAATTAAGGCTTATCTTCTTAATATTCTTCTTTTTAAACCTCTTAGACTACTTAATTTATACCTCTATATAGAATTAGGTTTATAAATCTATTTATCTACTTCTTATACTAATCTTCTTGAAACCTAAACCTATTTGTATTATATTTTAATCTCTAAATTACTTTAATTATTCTTTATTATATAATAACTATATATCTCCATTATCTCTTTCTATACATTATCTTCTTTTATTTATAAGGAGCTTATTTGTTCATTCACTTACTTCTTCTTTAAACTATTTTACAACTTCTTGATAAAGGTTAATAGGTTAGTTTTACTAGACTTATCAGTTTTATAAACCTCCTTTAAAGTCTTTTATTATAATAAAATCAGATTCTCTCTTATCTTTGTATTATATTATTATATATTAAAAATACCTATTTTAACTTAAACTTAAGAATTCAACTCTATTTTATAAAAAAGATAAATAAATCTTTAAATTCCCTAAATTACCTTTAGAATCTTTCGCCTTCTTACTAATTTATAATTAGAATATAGTTATTATTCCTTACTATATATTAGTAATAAGTTTATAAATAAACCTATTATAACTATTTAGAACTTAAAAAACTTCTATCTATAAGTCTTAAAGCTCTTTTAGTATTATCTAATAGGTTAAAATAATAATATTATATTATATTTTTTAATTTCAATCTATCTAAAGTAGTATAAAGATACCTCCTTATTCTAATCTATAAAAACCCAAAAAGAGATATTTTTACTTCTAAGTATCATTGAAATAAGTACTAACCATTTTAACTAGAATAAATAAAATAAATAAACAAAATAACTTCTTTTAAACCTAATTCTAATAGTAATAGAAAATAAGGGGAAAAATCCAAAACAATATATTTGGAAGAAAGTATTATATCTATAGATCTATAGTAAAAAAATACCTTCATTATAAAAGTAGTATTCTAGAATCTAAAGAATAAAATAGTATGTAAATTCTATCTCTCCTACTACTATTTGTAAGATAAATACTATAAATATAAGTCTATAGCCTATACATACATACGACTTACATGATAAAAGAAGCCTTAGACCTAAGCCTATCACACCTTTTCTCCAGAAATACTAAGATATTTAAAAACTTAATAACTTTAAATCCTTATATTTTATCTTTAATACTAAAAAGTTTAAAACTATTTGATTTCAATCCTAATAGTTTAATTAAGGGGAATCCTATAAAGTATTTATTGCTTAAACGTCTCAAGTTTTAATACTTAAATAAATGAACAATAATATCTAATTACTAGTAATATCTATTAGTAGTTTCTAAGGTAATTATAATATTATTAATAAATACTCAGGTAAGATTCTAGTATTATCTGATAATCTTGTTTATAAATTTTTAAATATATATTAATACGTTTCTAAATTCTATTAGTATCATTATAAGTTTCGCCTATCCTTAATAGTTAATAATTCTTAATTATTTTAAGTAGTCTTTAATAATTAATATTTAATAGAAATATTATATAATATTAAGTATAGTAATAAACTTCTTTCTATAGAGTTCTCATATAACTTCAAACTATCATAGTATAAAATATATATTAAGAATTATAATCTAATTTAATATTCTCAAATCTATCATTATTCGCCCTTTTTCCTTTCTATGAATTATTCTTTAGATTATAAAGATTAATACTTTAAATACTATGTAAAAGTTAACCTATTTCAATTATCCTCTTTTATAGATTCTATTAAATGTATTATCTAGAAACTGTTAGTCTTTTAAGCTAATTAGATATAGATAATGTATTATCTTTTTCTATAATAATTATCTACTGGAAGTATAATAACTGTCTTATATTCTTCTGTATTAATTTACCTTTCTAATTCCAAAGACATTAAGTATTTAATAATACCTTTAAAGATCTTTTAGATAAACTTCTTTAAATAATTAGAAACAGTTACTTCCTATAGTATAAAGATTATATTTCTCTTAGAACTAGATTTTAAACCTAGTTTTAATCTTAATATAATTTGTTGATAATAATTAGATAAGAGTCTTTAGTATTAAAATAGTCAAACATTAAGATTCTATGTTTTTTCAACTTACTTATTATTATTTCCTTACGGTAATTAGTAGAAATATATCTAATGTTCGAATTGTTTATAATTTTCTAATTCTATAATAAGTAGTTATATGTAACTACTAATAACTACTAATTTATTACTATAAAGATTATATTCTAATAAATAATTCAAAATATAAATATATTAATTTTAAATCTTAAGAAATATTAATTCAAATATATATTAAGGCTTTTAGAAGAATTATTTAGTTTCTAATTAATCTTATTAGACAGATATTAAATATTCTCTTAGGATATACTTATATTAGGATCTTAAAACTTTAATATGATTTCATTTTAATAATCTTCTTAATATGAAAAACATCAATTCTATTAAAAATATTAAGTCTCGGATTTAGTAAAATTCTAACTTCAAGTTTATTTACTACTTAAACTCCAAAGCTAGATTTTGCAACTTGAAACGAATTATTTATTATTCTTTAATAGAATAAAAGAAATATAGCTTAACTTACAGCTTATAAAGTTCCTACTCCTAATAATTGTATAATTAAATCTAAATTAAAGTTATAGTTAGATACTTAACTTAAAATATCTTTCTAAATAAAATATCTTATAATTCTAGTATTAATATATATATGAAAAATAGTACTATTTAATATATCTTATACTTTAATATAAACATAAATATCTTTATATAAAATAACTACTAGTATAATTCTTAAAAGAGGTTTTAATTCTGAAAAGCTATCTTCCTAAGAATACTTAATCTTCTTTTAGTAATTTTAATAATATTACTCTTTCTTTTATTTTCTTTACTTATTAACGTATTATAAATAGGATGTCTCAAAGAAATAGAAATATTATCTTAATACTTTAATAGTTATTAATAGTTATTTAGAATATACTTATTAGAGATAATACCTCTTTCCTTTATTTAATCAAATTCTAAAATACTATCTTCTACATCTATAGTTTTATAATTATCATCATTTATATATATATATGATATTATTCCTGAGAATTCTCTTTAATATATTTCTTAATTTTATAATTAAAGCAATTATTAAAATTAGAAATTTAAATATCTACTAAGTTTTATAATCTATTTTTATTAAGAAGATCTAACTTGAAATATTAATTATAAATAGCTTTTTCAATTTTAGTATTTCTACCTATTCTCTTAAATTAAGTATATCATTCTATAAATCTATTCTATACTTTTCTAATAAAGGAAAATATTATATTAATTAATACTTTCTCTTTAGACTAATTAATAAAAGAAATTACTCTTTTAATAATATATTTCAATTAGTTAAATTAATTTGATCTAAGTAAAGATGATATTAAAAATCTAGCTCATATTTCATATAGTCAATTTAGTTGGTAATGTATTTAATTTTCAATATTCCAAACCTTATTATACTACTTTTATATAAATTGTCTGCTTAACTCTTTCTATCCCCTAGAAGTTATATTTCTTATCTATCTATCTTAATAATTTATTATATGTTTAGTCTATTTATTCCTTTCAGTATTTAATCCAAATTCTAGGATTCTTATAATTAAATTAAAGTCTAATTTATTATAAATTACTCAAAAGGTTCAAATTTATAGGATCATACTTATTTTATAAGACTTATAATCTTAGTAGTAAATATCTTAAGATCTAACTTATTGTAAAAATTATCTATAATATAATAGACGATTTTGAATTCTTATTCTACTATTTAAATAAAAACTTGAAATCTAATTTTTCAAAAGATAATTTAGTTATTCAAATTATATGAACAATATTAGAATAGTTGTTATTATTTACTAATAAGATGTCTTATTTATTAATTATAGGCTATTCTATAGAGAAATAAAAATATATATTTCATAAATATTAAATAGTAGTAAATAGAATTATCTATATGGAACTATATTATTTTAATAAATTATTTAATTTTTATATAAATCCTTTTAGTACTTTCTGTATAAAATTCTCTAGACAAATCAAATTAATTAGAAAGATTAGAAAACCCAATTGTTTCTAATTTAAATCTATAATTCCATAGTAATTCTTTGAGATTTATATTTAATATGTTGATTTTTGAATTACTTTCTTCTTTCATTATAATTAATAAATAGGATTTCAATAATAATTATAAAAGATTATTATAATTTTCCACTTTATTCTAATTATAATATTTTATATATTTCATAAGATATAATTAATAATCTCTAGAAATTACTTAGATTTAAAAGTAGATTTCGTAATAAATTAAGAGATAGATTAGGAAGCAGATTAAGTAACAGATCACAAAGTATATTTATTTCCATTTAGATTAGATTGATAACTTAATAGGGATGAATAAGTTTATAAATTATTAATAATATAGCTAGTATAAGGAATTCTATATATAATTCTTAGTATTTAATAATATGTATTATAATTTCCTAATAGCCTGCTATTAATATCTTAATATTTCTATTTTTATTATATAAGAAAGAATAAGTCTAAATATATTAAATATATCTCTTAAAATGAATTATATAAATATTATATTTAATATCCCTAATAATCTTCTACCTAATCTAGATAATTATAATTAGAGTAAAACTACTAAGATTATTGATTTAAATTCAAAGAGTTTAATTAGAAGAATAAATAATAAAGTTATTTTACTAAGTAGAAACCAAATTAGAAAAATTCAACTTAAGCTTCTTAGGTCTAATTAGGATTTTTCATAAGTTTCTAATTTTCTAGAAATTGTAATTTCTCAATCTTTTTATCTCAAACTTAATAAAGAGCTATTTAAATATAAACTTTGAAGAATATTATATAGAAGCAATAATCCTTCTTAAGAACTTTATAATTAATTATCTATAATAAATAAATATTATCTAAGTATTAATCTTCTTTTAATATCATTATAATTAAAGTTCTTATTAATACGTTATTAAAACTAAAACTTAAATTTATATTTCTATTTTACTTATAGATCTAAGAATCAATATATAATAAATAATATACAACAATTTTAAAAAACGTCTTTAATTCAATCTAATAGTTTAATTTCATATTATATTAGATATCTATTTAAAGAAAGTAAATCTATATTATATATCGAAATTATTTAGTTTATTTTTAAAAGCATTAACAGAAATATAGATTATACTGATCAAGTATTTCTAATATTAACTCTGCCTACTATTTATTAACTTTTATACTATTCTAATAATATAATTACTTAAGAGATAAATTATATTTTAATTACATTTTAATATTAAAATTCTATTATTACTTTCGTATTTTCTATCTATATTAATTAGGTATTAATAAAATAGATTAAAGTCCTAATAATTAAAAGTAAGTTATATTACTAATTAGTATATTTTAATATTAGTAGAATAATAATATAAAAGTTAATAATACTTCTATTTCTATAAAGGATCTATTTAGACTTCTAAACTATCTATATTAGGAATTCCCTAGGAAACTTAATAGGATATTCTAGAGAAATCCTATAAGAAATCCTAGTAATTTCTAGTAGGAAGTCCTAATAATTTCTAATAGAAAGTCTTAGGGAAATCCTTATGATTTCTGTTAGGAAATCTCTATAAGAATCTACTGGAATCTTAAGCTTTCTATAATATTCTATAATCGAAATAGAATAATCCAATTAATTCCAAATTCAATTCAATTATATTAGATATTTATACTAATTATGTAGTAGATATAAGAATTAAATAAATTTAAAATCCTATTACTATAAGTCTTTAATAATAGTATAGACTTCTAGAAACTATAAGATAATATCCTATGTAAAGATCAATAATATTTAAAAACTTATTAAACTATAATTCAAAGAAACTATATATTTCCTCTTACTTTTAAAATTAGAATTCAAATTATAAAATATATTCTTAATATATCAAAATACTTTATATAAACAAATTATCTATGGATACATAGGAATATGGATTAAAGTACTACGATAAGACTTTATGAATAACTATAATATAAGGAACTTATAATTCTCTTCTAATAGGTTACTTTAAAAGAAACAATATATTCAAAGTAATATCATACTAATACTACTTACTGGACCTTTCGTAAAATATATAATATTTTATACAAAACTATAATACTTATAATATTAATATAATTTAGAAAGATATACAGAGAAGACTTCTATAACTATTACCTATATTATAAAAGGTTTATAATAATCTTATCATAAACTTTATTACTAACTTACTTATATTGACAAGAAAGAATACTCATTTCATATAAGTAATTATAAATTAATTAGATAAATCAGTTGTATTAAAATCTATAGTAATGATAAGAATCGAAGAATATATAGAATAGTTCTTAGATTACTATCTTCAATTCTATTAAATCCTAAAGATCATTATTAGTAGTTAAAAAGATAATTAGACTAGCAACATTTAAAAGAAGCTTTATAACCTTACTAGTATAAAGTAATACCTAAATACTATATACTACTTATAGACTAATAAGGCTACTAAATAGTTCAATTAGCAAATAGAAATATACTTCTATATAATTATTAGTTACACTTAGGATAACTAGGAAGTTTAATTTCCAATAGTATAATTATCCCTTAATAATTACACAATATTAATAATCAGGATTAGCCCCTTCTTCTTAGAATATAGGTATTATATAAACTTTATATAAATCTATACTATAGATAGGAATATAGAAAGTTTATATAAATAGAATGCTAATACTTTAATTAATAGGTTAGTAGAAATACTAAAAGTAATTCAAATAAATTATAATACTTCTTCAATAGAAAATAGAAAACTCTACTAATAGTTAATAAAAAACTACTAAAAGGTTTAAGAAAAGAAATAGAATATAACTTTATGTAACTAATTACTACTCATCTTACTTACATAAAAAACTCAACTAATTATACTAGAAATATAAAATATTAAATGTTATTATATTTATTTGATTACTTTTACTCTATACCTAGAATGGTATTTAAGCTCTTTAATCCATATATAGATTTAACTATACGCTTTACCTAATAATAGCATTTATATTAATACTAGCTTATAACTAGTTAAAATAGTAATAGAATTACCTATTACTATAGATAATTATACTCATAGTTTTAATATTTAATCTTATAGTAGTAGAAGACCCTATAGTAATAATCTATATAAAGAAAGCTTTATTGAGATTAAAGTTTGATACATATAGCTGAAGGTAACTATTAAGGTTATAGGGTTAAAAGCTTTTTTGAATTTCTTAAAAATAGGATAATATAAAGTACCTATAAGAATTAGGTATTCTATAATATATTATTCTTCCATATCTTTTATAATAGAATTGAGATCTCCTCAAAATCTATATAACTATATATAAAAAGGGTCTTATTGAATAAGTATAGAAATATCCAATTATAATTACTATAATTAAAATTATTACTTTATTAGGATAGGTTTTAATGAGATTATTCTAAATATTATAATTAATAAATAGCTTATAGATATTCCAAAAAGTATTAGCTAGTTAACTTATAATTTATTATATTGAAATAATAATTCTAGGAATGAAATATTAATTAGATAATACCTTAATATTAATATATTATTATAATATGAATTCTTAGATATTGTAGAGTATTTTAGTGATATAATTATAGAGGTTTTAAAGGCCATCTAAGTATATAAAAAGTATTTATAATTATATAAGTATTATTTATATATTAGCTATATTTAATACATTAAGGTTATTTATTAATAAGAGTAAGTCAAATCTTATTATATTTATATAGAGATTATAAGTTAACTTATATTAAAAGAAGAAAATGTTTTTTATTAGTAGTATAAAGTTGTATCTTAAAGATAAGTAAGGTTTAGTCTATAACAAGGATGTTAAGATTATAGATATTAAGCTTGTAATCAATATTTAAAGAGAGTGTTTATAATTAGTGGTAATTAAATATCTCGAGATATTTAAATTATATATAGCTATAAGGGTATAAGGGTGTAAGGGTGTAAAGGTATAAGGTTATTATAGAAGGAGTTATTAGTTATTTATTATTAAAGCGGTTAATATATTAGAGAGGTTATTAGCTATTATAGCTATAAAGAGTTTAGCTCTAGATTACCTAGGGGCTAGCTATAGTAGTTAGTAGGGGGGTAGGAGGGCTAAAGTTATATTTCAGGGGGCAATATATCTATTAATAGTTATAATAGAGAGTAAGCTACTAGTCTTTCTTATTATTATATTTATAATAATAAAATTGAATATATCTAGTAGTATTTATCTTAAATTCTATATTAGTATCCTATATACAGCTACTTGAAATTTATCATTAGGGTAAACTATATGTAATTACTAATTGCCCCTAGTATAATATAATAGAAAGAATAATAAGTAAGAAGTTAAAAAAGTACTAATAGTATATTAGAAGTATATTAGATAAAATTATTAGAAAGAAGTTTATATTAAATAGATAGACTATATATAATGTATTTCAAAACTACTATACCTATTAGAAAATGTTGTAATATTTAATATTCATAAAGAGAAGTATAAACCTATTAAACTTAATGATAGTAATTTAATTTATGTTTTACATTAGTTTATATAGTAGGCTTAAAATCAAAATATTATAATTATAATAGTTATATATTTAATAGAATTATATTATAGAGAGAAAATAACATTATATCTCAAAGTTAAAGAAACTACCTTTAGCCTTAGAAGGTATAGTAGTAGAAATAGATATATAGAAGATAAATAAATAATAGATTAAAAGTAGGAAGAACCCTAGGTTAAGAATAATAATTAGTAATCTAGATATATATTAATATTATAATAAAGGTAGAAGGAGAATAGTATCTATATAAACTTAGAGTTTTAGAAAGAAGTAGTATTATTTGGAGAAAGTAAAAGTTTCTTTATGAATAAAGGAAATAGGAATAGTATTAGTAGAAGAAGTTAGATAAATAGGAGATGGTAATATAATAATCATATTAGGATTATACTTCTTAATTTATAGTAATTAGTAGAATAAGCTTTAGTAGTAGTAGTTTCCTCCTTAATCTACTTTATAATAATTATATAGAAAGTAATACAAACATTACTAAACATATTCTTCTACATAAATATATTGATTATATACCTAAAGAAAAGACTAAGAACTCTAGATAGTAACTATAACTAATACAATTATCCTTAGCTAGGAAATTAGTATAAATACTACTAAAAATATACTAGGTAGTAGTAATAGCCTTATTTATCTAAGAAGTATTAGAATAAATAGATAAGAAGCCTAAAATATATAATTTTATCTTAATTCTATTTTGATAATAGTTAAAGGTAGGCTTAATATAATAGGAGTAATAAGTAGTATTAATTATTATAATTGTATATTAACCCTTGAAATAATTAGAAGAAATAAGTATTATTCATTAAGAATATTATAATATAAATCAATATCTGTAATACTAAGAGGAGTATTAGTAATAATAATATAAGTAATATAAGTAAAATAGAAGACCTCATTGTTAGAACAGATATATAGGTAGGTAAATTAATAGTTAAGTGATTACTATAGATAACCGTGAAATCAGGAGAAACATAATATAATAAAAGTAGTTTTCTCAATATAGAGACTTATTTAGAATATTCTTAATATCAATAGTTAAATAGAAGGAGAAATAGTGACTTGATTAATAGTATGATTATTTATTTCTAATTATTATTCATAGAGATATTAAGGTTCTTATAAAGAGGGTTTATTTTGGAGTTCTAGTTGTACTACTAGAGTTCTAGCTATATTACTAGAGTTCCAGCTATAGTTATAATATATAGGCTACTATAGTTATAGCGCATAGGGCACTATAAATATAGTATATAAGCTAAAGTGTAGCGTATACTATAGCATAACTATAGCGTATAATACGCTGTAACTACAGTATATATAGCTTGAACTACTTCTAATACCCTATAAAAGAATAAACCTCTATACCTTTACTTTATTTACTTAAGAACCACTAGGGGTAAAAAAGGTAAAATAAGTATGTATTTATAGAGCGAATCTTATACGATTTATTCATATAGAAATATACCATAACTTCCTATTTCTTCTTCTAGAATAAATAGAAGTAGAAGTTCTTTATATATTAGAATAAATCTAATACTATCAGAAGTATTTTAACTAGTGGTAATAAGAGAAATATAAGTAGAAAACGTAGTATAAATATATTTAATATAAAGCTATAGTCTTACTAATAATAGTAATCTTACTGATGCAATTAGAAAGATATATAGTAGAAAAAGGAGTTGGAATATATTTAGGAGAAGTAGCCTCCTTCTCCTTACTCTTATTATTAACACCTTCAGCACTTTCTTTACTTATATTATTATTATTATTATTATTACTGTTATAAATAGTAGAAAAACAAATAGGTAATATAGAAATAGTAGAAAAATAAGTAAGTAATATAAAATTAGTAAGAAGATTATTAGTAGCCTTATTAGTAGTAATTTCTTCATCTAACTTGTAAAAACAACTCTCAACATTAAGGTCTTTAATAATAAGAAACTACTAGAAATTAGAAATAATGAGTAAGAAAGAGATTAAAAAAGAAATTATAACTTACTACTATAATTATATGAATAATATTACGATGTATTATAAGAAAATAATATTAATAAGATAATAGAGAGATAAGGTAATAGTTAGTCAACTTATATAAATAAAATAAAACAGATAATAACATAAGAAGAGTCAACTAATCTAAACGTATTAAATTAGTAGTAAAACTAAATTACAATAGTAATACCAATTTATCAACTTATAATATGTTTATAAGATCTATAGAAACAGGAAAAGAAATATAAATTAATAAAGTACTCTAATAATCAAATAGGCTATAATATATAAATACTTAAGTAGCGTCGACTAATAAGAAGCTTAAGCTAATAGTGCTACTATTATAGCTATCTTATTAGCTAATTAGAAGGAAGAGATATATGTTATAAGTTATATTCCACTAGAACTAGCTACAGCTAGTAAAGCCTATTCTACTACTATAGACTATAATAGGCCTATTTTATATAGATCTTTTAGTCTTTCTAAAAGTCCTTCTTCTTTAGTCTAAATTCCTTCAATTAACGCACCTTTATATTTGACTATATAAGCTGCACCTTTCAAAGAATAGACTTTATAGAAATAAAGCTTATACTTATTCAATAATTATAACATTGATTTCATCAATGATTTATTAATGTTTATATTCTTTTAATAATATAACTGTCTACAAAATAAGAGATGTTTTTATCATTTTTTAATATTAGAATTCTATTATTAATTTAATATTCTTAAATTATCTTAACTAGCTATTTATAAAGTTAATTCAAGTCTTAATAATAAAAAGTAGATTATATTACTAACTATTATATCTTGATATTAATAATATAATAATATAAAGATTAATAGTTTTTTGTTTCTATAAAGAATCTACTTAGATTTCTAAAGTATTTCTATTAGAAATTCTCTAGGAAATCTAATAAGAAGTCCTAGAGGAATCCTATAGGAAATCTTAGTAATTTCTAATAGGAAATCCTAGGGAAATCCTAGTAATCTCTATTAGCAAATCCCTATGAAAATCTATTGGAATCTTAAGATTTCTATAGTATTTTATAATAGAAATAATATGAAGCTTTAATTGATAAAAATATTAATAGATTCAAAATTCTGATTGAAAGAGATCTTGAAAGGTTTGAAAGTTAATCAATACAAAGTCTTAAGATATTCTAATATTAGTTTGGAAAAGGCTTTAATAACTTCAAAATATAAGAAACTTGTCATTTTTACTATTTAACTATTCTTTTTATTAATCTTATGTTTAGCATAATATTCTAACTAGTATAAATCTTTTATAGATTTATTTAGTATTAAACTGATTAATTAATAAGACGAATTAGCTAATTTGTTAAGATAAATATAAAACAAATAAGTTATAGAATTTTATAGAAATAGTTAAGAGAGATTCTATAGAGATAAATAGGTAAAGAGAGGTTTAAGATTAAGTAGTATAATTTCTAGTATAATCTAAATAGGTATTGATAAAAGTATAAATATTAATAAAAGAATATAAATATAAATAGGAGTATTATATAAAGAGAAAGGTTAATATAAAGTTAAGTTTATAATATATCAAATTAGTAATAAGTAATTTATAAAAAGTAAAGAGGAATTAGTAACTTTTAGTTATTAAAGAATAAGTTATTTAGAATAACGTTTAGAAATAACATGAATATTAATATAAATAGTAATAAGAATAGAATCTTTAGACTTTATAAGAAGTAGGAAACTTCATAATATTAATATCTAAATAGAGTTTACTTTTAGAGAAATCAGCTTTATATTTATCGGTTGGGCCATACTATAGGGTATAGAGTAACTATATATATTACTATATATATAGTAGTATACCCTCTACGCCTTACTAATAATAAGGATCAGGTATCAAGCGCTAGCTATAGTTAAATATATAGCAATTAGTAAGTAATTACTATACTATAGATCTAGAGCTTGATATAGTACTTTGTATTATATAATATAAAAGTAATAATAATAGATAACTAGAATACTACCTCTACCTATCCAATAAAATTATATATAATATATATCACTTTTTAGATAAATTCATATTAATTAGTAGTTAATCTTTTTATTGCGATTATATTATAAATTAGTAAGACTTATTATAATAAGAGCAGTAATCATAAAAGCCTATACCTAAGATTTATATAGAATAAAGAATTATAAGATTTATTATTTAGATACTTCAGACCCTCCCTACTTTAAAACCTTACTAGAAGGTTCTAAAGTATATATTAACTTCTTATAAATAGCTACTATTAAGATACTAATAATTATACTTAAGTTAATTTTAATATAAAGTATTTTCTATAGTACTATTAAGAAATTAAGATAAATCTATAATAATTATCTATCAAAATATACTTAGTAAATATAATCATTCTCTTTTAAATTATTATTAGTATTACGAAATAAGCAGTAATGGGTAGTCGGTACTACCCTTTTAGGCTGGGCAAGCTGTTTTTTGGTACTATAAGTAGCTAAAAGTAGTTTTATTTAATAAATATAGATGTATGAGGAAAGAAAGCCCCTATATATAACTACTATTTATAGGTTTTTGTAGTAACGGGACATCTAATTATATAGCTATATACGCTTACGTAATATTCAGAAACTATTTCATAATAATTACTTCTAGTTAAATGGAGAAACTATACTCTTATAGTCCCACCTTCTAGTTTTTAGTCTAAATCGTCGTATTCTGAATAACTACCACTATTACTAGTACTTACTATATTATTATTAATATAATTATTCAAGTCATTAGGAGTATTATTATTATTATAATTACTATAATTATTAACCGTATTATAAATACTAGTATTTACCTTAATATTACTTTTAGAAATATCAGAAACATTATTATTAGAGCTTTTAGAGTTATATACTTTTTCGGTAAAAGGAAGTCTTAGGCTATTATTATTATTATTAGTATTGCTACTATTATTATAAATCTACTTATATGGAAAGTAGATATTAGTACTACTAGTACTAGTACTATTTTTATCTTATGTAGAAATATAACTTCTACTACCCTATATTTATATAAATTACATAAAAACTATAGATCGTATAGAAGTATAACTATTATTATTAGTAGAAGTAGTATAATTACTATAGGCGTTATGCGTAGTAAGTAGTATTAATAATATTAATTACTATAGTAGTTACTATAGTATTAACTATTATAGTACTTATTGTAATTAATAAGTAATAATATTATTATTATTACCTTACTTTTAAGTCGAAATCTATATACTAATCTAGCTTATCTAATTAGTCTAATTAGTAGTTAGATAAAAATAATATATTTAAGAAGGAAAGATTGAAGAAAGTAGTTATTATTAAGCCTAAGGTTCTTACTTCTTCAAACTAATAGAAAGAAATTTTATAAATAAAATATATATAGTAAGTATTATTCTTCTTAATAATAGAATAATTCTTACCTTATAATACTTTTAGTAAAAATGATACAATTTAGCTATAGCCTCATAGTATCTTATTATAGATAGCTATAATAATCTAATTAAAAAATAGATTAAAGCTATAGTCTTATTATTTGAATAATGAATATTAATTATTCTACTATTTATTATAAAATAAGTAGTAATAAGTAGTTAGTACTACTTGTTTAGGCTAAGTAAGCTATTCTTTAGTACTATAAGTAGCTAAAAATAGTTTTATTTAATAAATATAGATACGTGAGGAAAGAAAGCCCCCTCGTATAACTACTATTTATAGGTTTTTATAGTAATAAGACAGCTAATTAGATAGCTATACGCGCTTATGTAATATCTAGAAACCATTCTGTAACAATTAGAATTTTAATATTAGAAATTTATAATATTTCTAGCTTTAATACTTTAAAAGACTTATATAGTTTTTTAAAATTCCTTCTAATATCCCTCTTACCTCTATAATAATATCCAAATTAAGCTTTATAAGTAAAACATTTCCCCCAAATACCCTTATATTTATAATAATAATATCTTTAGGTATCCTTATCTCCATAAAGCTCTATTAATATGTTAATATAATACTTTTCAGCTAAATCCCTAATCTTAATTACAAAAACACTATAGATAAAGATTCTATAAAGGTCTCCATCTATTTAGCCTATGAAGTAGTTTTTTATATTTATATAGAATTCTATAATTTAGAACTCTTTTAGATATATAAAGGTAACTTTAAGAATTAGTCTATAGTGATTTATAGTATCCTTATCATATCTTATTTTAAGGATTACTCTATAACTTATAATATTAAAGTTAATATAAATAGTAATTAAATCTTTATAGCTTTATGTTAACTATTTTAATAATAAGAATCTATTTTATAGATTTATAAGGAATTTAAAGAGATTTTAAAATGCTATATTATTTCTAAAAGTAATTTTAAGAAGTATTTTAAATAGAGTAATAATTTTATATTGGAAGAATTAGATTTCATATGATCCCTCTATAATATCTAATTTAAGGTTAAATATATAATACTAGTAATATACTTATAGTAAGAAACTAAGAAGAAATATCTATAGCTAACTTAAATAGCCTATATATTAATAATATAAAATAGGAACTCTTTATTATAATAATTAGTCTTACTAATCTCTTATCTCATTATTTTAAACCTTCCCTAATACTGGGAAGACTACTAAGATTATAACTAAGATTGACTTATATATTATAAATATTCCTTAAATTTTATTTTTATTACTTTCTTTAATAATACCTTGATAAAACATATTATAGACCTTATCAAACTATATAGTAAGAATGTAAAGTATAATAGAGGTATATAAAATATATTTAGAATAAAGATTTATATTCTTTATAATTACTACCTTAAGTTTAATGTTTGATATTATATATGAATTAATATATTTCTAATTATAGTAAAGGATTAGACTTTTAAATATTATTCTGACCATTTAAATAACCCTAGCTTTAATTTATACTTGAAATAGATAACTTGCTATATTAATAACTATTTTAAAGATAATAGATATTAATAACTATATTTCTCTAACTAGTAAAATACTACTTTTCAGAATATTATAATTAAAGATTCTAAAAAGAATAAAAAGAAAGCTTTTAAGGCTTTTATATTCAAACTTATATATATTGAGAAAGCCTCCTTATTCAGCTTTTATATAAATATTAGACTCCGCCTCTAATTTATAAATATATATTATAATATATTCAAGTACTAATTAGCTTTCTTTAACCTTAAAGTTATATCCTAAAGTCTCTATAACTAATTATAATTAGCTATAAGTAATACTATATTAATTTAGAAATTATAATATATTTCAAATAGTAGATATAATAACTAGAAATAAGTTAACAATTAACTTTAAGTTAATTATATATATAACTCTCTTTAAGAGTACTCTTGAAACATTATACTACAAAATATTTAATATCCTATTTATAATACTTTATAGTACTTATATTTATCTATATTAAATAGGACTTACTTTTCTCCTATAGCTATTAATAGTTATTTGAATAAGAAGTATTATATATAAAGTAAAGTAGATTACTAATCTATAAAGTATATTCATTAAGAGAATTACATTCTATTTAATTAAAATAAATTAAATACTAACCTTGAAGTATATTTTATAAGAGTATACTAGGCTTTCTTATAGATTATGAAAGTGTTAATAGCTTAAATAACAACTTTAAAAACTCTTTTTAAAATAATAAGCCTAATAATACTATTATATAATACTCAGTATATTACAAATTTAAAGATAGAACTACTAGTCTTTCTAAATAGGTTTTAATATTATTCTTTAATAAAAACTGTATTGTTTTTAATAGAAGTAAAATCATAAGAATCCTTTAAAACTAAATAATACTCTATAGTTTTACTTGGAACAATACTTCTAATAGTTGAATTACTAAAGAAAGTAATATTATAGTTCCTATATCTATATTTATATTTTAAAACTATTATTGAAGTACTACCTTTCAAAGTATTCTATCTGACTTAGGTGTTACTCGCTTCCTGACTACTAAATACTTCTAATTTACTATATTCTAGTAAATAATTGATTTGTCTATAATTCTTATACTTCTATAAGGTAAACTAATAATAATATACTTTAGTGATGTCCTTCCAATTACTTTATTTAAAATAATTCATATATTCATACCCTTTTGTATTATTATATTTTATATATTATTATATAATACTTTTTTCTTATTCTATTTTATAAGTATTAATTACCTCAATATTATATTTAATAATATTTATAATTAGCTCTATTAAAATAAGAAAGTTATACTAGTTATTTAAAAATAGGAGTATTCATAAACATTCCTTAATAAAGAAAAAATGATAACTTCTATATATTTTGTAGAGATAAAATATGAAACCTCTATTACTATTTTAAATATCTTATTACCATACATCTCTATAATGTTTTCGATAAAGTAAGATATCTAATTAAATATCACGCCTTCAAAACACTTAAGAAACACTGTTACTGATAGTCAATAAATAGTATAGCTTTTTATATTTGTATTTTACTATTTATAGTAATATTGAATTCAACCTTAGGAACATTATTAATATTATCTACATTAATAGCTACCTTATACTCTACATTATTAATATTATACTAAAATTTAATATCACTTAATTCTTATTAAATATCTTAGTAAAAGTAATATAGGAAACCTTTAAAGTATACTAAATTGATATATATTAAAGCCTTCCTAATTTTATTACTACTAATATAAATACAGTATTTCAATTTAGAGACTTCAGATTAGAAGTATAAATAATAGGATTAACAATTTATGTTATTCTAATTAAAGTATATAATAATATTAATAAGGTTAAATAATATTATATATTCCTTTACTATATATATAAGATTTATTATAATACGATACTTAGTATTATTTAAAAAATATCCTTTTAAGTAGTATATAAGGTAATTGATAATACTACTAGGCTAAATAGCCTTATACGTATTCTACTTAATTTTAGAATATACTTCTATTTTATAGAAGATTTAACTCTTTCTCCAAATTCTATTATTTAGACTTATATTATATATAACACTACTAAAGAGATCTATTATAAGTACAATGAATAGACTATTAATGTTACTTTAGTAATATATAATAACCTTAATACTTCTTAAGTAATAATCGTTCTATTTTAATTCCTTATATATGTATATATATATAATAAGAAGAAAATAGCTAGTAAAGCTCATACTACCTTTTTACTATATATAATGAAATATATATTCTTAACCTTCTTTATAATTGTCAAGAGATTTATTTTATAATTATAGAACTATAGTTTATTTAAGAATAATAAGGAAAACTTATACAATTATATTTTTAGAATACTAATACTTAAAAGTATTTCTAAGAAATCTATAAATACTTATATTATTATTATAAGAAATCTAATAATATATATATATATATAGAAATATATATTCTTATAGGAATATTCTGATTCTTTCTATACGTATCCCTATAAAACTTCAGAATACTTAATACATACTATAAATTACTATTATTATAAATAGTAGTACTACTATTACTATCAGTAATAATAATTCCCTCCTTATTTAAATAATTAGTGATATTTTATTTTAATCATACATTCCTTAGATCTAATTAACTTTAAATCTTATAACTTACAAATGTAATTTACTTTCTCTAGATTTCAACTACAAATCCTGTTCTATAATATATCTTATACCTGAAGAATAATTAAATATAATTGTAAAGGATAACTTCTATAAAAAGAATATTATTATGATATTCAGATTACTCTTCAAAGAGTTAATTGAAAAAGAAGGTTAAGGGTATTATTACTAATAGTACTATAGAGATTATCTAGTATAATTCTATCTTCTATAAGAATTATAAATACTTTAAATCTTATATCATTTATAAAGTTAAACGTACAAATATTAATAAAACGTATAAACATTTAAGGCTTATAATCTAAAGCTTTAGAAATAATAGGAAGTTTAAAATACTAATATACTGACTAGTAAGTTGATAAAATAGATAGTAATTAATTCTAACTTAAGCTCTATCTCTCTTCTAATATAATAATATAGTAATATAGTTTTATAATCTTATATAAATTTATACTTAAGCTAAAATAGAATTTATAAGATATATTATAGCTAAACTACCTTCATACCTTAAAATTTAATACTCCTAATGCTTTATTAAGTTTATTATTAAAGTACGATAAACTTTTATTCAAACTAATACTTATTAATAAGTAACTTATACTAAATATTATAAAGAATAATTATAAACAGAAATACTGATCTATGATTTATATATCTTTATCGTATATCCTGAAAATAATATTTCTAATTTCATAAGTATATAATTTAATAATACTTTTAAATTCTTATATATTACCTTATCACGCTATAGAAATAAAGAATTCTGAAAAGTCTTAGTTAATATTAAATCTAAAGTAGTCATCTTAAAAGTAACACTATTAGTATTTAATAGAAGTATCTTATTATTTAATAGGGACGCTTTGTATTTACATACAAAGTATTAAAAATAAAAGCTAGCCTTTGTTAATATATATATAACATTTAAAATATTTAAGAAAGTATATATTAAATAATATATGTATAAAGTATATTTTATTTCAATATATTAGCTGAAAGTATTATTCAATCTCCCTTATATAATATAGAAATAATAATCTTTAGATAGTAATATTACTATACTTTTTTGATATCTTAGATAGTAAATAGAATATCTTAATTATAACTTTAACTTTATATAATTTAATCCCTCAAAAGAATATTTTTATACTTTTATTAATAGCTTATTTACTAATAATACTAACCTCCTATTTTCATTAAACTTCATAATAATTTTAAATCAAAGGATTACTATCAATAATAGTCAATTTCACCTCTATAGTAATCTTTTTATATTATTTGTCTATTAAAAATAGAACAATTACTAAGAGTATATTTATTTTAGAAACTTCTATTATGATAACTAGTATAAACTTTACCTATACTATAGCTATATTATTTAAAAGGATCCTCTAATATTAAAAGCTCCCTTACATTCTAACTATTATATATTAATTTCTACTTACTCTATAAGTGATTTATAAAACTTACTACTAGTAAGGAAAGATATTTTATAGTTAATATTATAGTATGAAAGTAGTTATATAAATACTAGAAGTTCTATAAAGTATAATAGACTAATAGACAATAATATTACTAATTGCTTTATAAATCATATATTCAATTATACCTTTAAGACATTTATTAATTTTAATTATAGAACTATTTAGATAGAAAAATAAGTCATTTAAATAGAATAGATAAATAGGCATTTAAGTATTATTAAAGTAAAAAAGGATTAATTACTAAAAATACTATTTTTCATATAAATAGAAAGATATTAGGATATATAGTAAAAGAGAGAGTTACTAGTATTAATTATATTATATTATAAGGTATATAGTAATTATATATATTACTATATATATAGTAGTATAACCTCTATGCTTTACTAGTAATAGATATTAGGCACCTAGTATTAACTATAGCTAAATATATAGTAATTAGTAAGTAATTATCATATTATAGATCTAGAGCCTTATATAATACTATACATTATATAATATAGGAATAATAATAACGAATTACCAGAATACCACTTTACACCTATATAGTAAGATTATTCATAATATACATTACCCTCTAGATAAGCTAACATTATTATATAGAACTTTTAATTCTATTATATTTAGAATATTAAATAATCTATTTTTGAAGTGATCTAATATTATAGTTTGATTAATTGATAGTATAAAAGATAAAATAGTATAATCTTAATTCTAATAATTAAATTCATATAGTAAATAGGAAATATCAAGTTATAAAAGTAATCAAGAATACTTAAGCTTTTATTTACCTAAAATAAGTTATTAGGATAAATATAAATAATACCTAAATAGCTAGAATTCTAATAACGTCTTATATTATAATCCTTCCACTTTAATTCTATATATATATATATATAATAAGAGAAACGTAATTAGTAACATTCATCTTATCTCTTAACTACTTATAGTAGAACATAGATTCTTAACTTCTTTTATACCTCTTAAGAATTCAAATCTATAACTATAGCGCTATACCTTAAAGACTCCCCTTATAATTTAAATAGAGTAATTTATATCCTTCTCAGTTATTATAAAAGATATTTATATCTAAAAGATATAAAGTATTAAAGAGAAGAATATAAAATATTAAAAGAAATAGAATTTTACAATTTTAAATAATTATACTTATTTTATCTATTATCATTCCTAAAGATATAAATACTTGATAAGTATTATAAAACACTTAGATAGCTATTATAATTCAAAGTACTGCTAGAAATAATCTATTATTTTAATATAGATAAGGGTATAGCTAAAGGCTTTAACTAGGAAAGGTTTAGATATATAAATAGGGTCTATATCACTATATAGACTCTTACTTAAAAGATCTAAATTATAATCTTTTAGTTGAAAACTCTTTCTAGTATTTTAATAGTTATAGCTAGCGAGTTATTAAGTATACTATATAGTCCTATTAGTATATCTTTATAACTATCCCCCCTTTTAAAAACCTTAATTCCTAAAGCTATAATTATATACTCTTTAATATCTATTATAAGCCTATACATTATTACTAATTATTCGTTGTAAAATACTTTTTTAATACTAGTAATTATTCTATATTGATATTATTATTTATTAAAATAATTTCTATAGGTTGAATAATAGAACTAATCTTTATTATTACTATTACTAGGTTCTTAGTTAGTGTTTCTATTATTCCTAAATATATTTCTTATTATTTTAGTAATATATCGATACTTTTAATCTTTATAGTATTTGTTCCTATGGGAATAACTCTTTAAGCTTTACTATAGTTGTTTATATTATTTTACTATATATTTAGTAAGTATTATCTACTTCTCCTATATATATCTTATTATTTTCTAATTCTTCACCTATACCATTTTTATGTTTTTAATATTCCTTTATATTACTTTACTAATTAATCTTAGTTTATTGATTTACTTTATTCCCTTTCTCCTCTTTTTCTCTATTATTCTTATATTATATATTCCTTAATAATATCCTATATTATAATTACTACTACT
The DNA here is from genome assembly GCA_004366825.1 of Colletotrichum spinosum. Lineage (NCBI taxonomy): Eukaryota > Fungi > Ascomycota > Sordariomycetes > Glomerellales > Glomerellaceae > Colletotrichum > Colletotrichum spinosum. The sequence goes on along the minus strand of QAPG01000161.1, from coordinate 6,098 downwards.
ATCTTCTAAGCATTTATTTATAATAATAAAAAGGCTACTAATAAGAGCTTTATATATTTAAAACCTAATAACTATTTATTTTACTTTAGCTATTGTCATAAATCTAAGCCTTAAGGCTTATATAAGATATTACTATTAAAACTCTATTTAAACTACTACCCCTAGAGTCTAGTAAAGAATTTTCACCTTAAGTATAAACTCTTTAAGTTTATTATAATTCTATTAAGGCACTACTAAAGTATTTCTGATAACTAGCTTCTAATATTAATAAACTTCCTATTGAGGTTTAATTTAGTAGTAAATAGTAGATTATATAAAAGAAATAGAAGATAGTAAAAAATAATATTAAATACTAATCCTCTAAATTTCTTAGTAGGAGTCCCGATAGATTAATAATTAACTAATTTAATAGAAAATAAAAACTAATCCTTTTAAAAAACCTTTATATAATTCTAATAAGACTATAAAATAGCCTTATAAGTAATATAAGTACTTTATATAAAATAGAAGCTACTCCCAATTAGTACTCTTTTTAATAGTAATACTTTCTATCTTCCAATATAGTAGATAACTATATAATATAAATTAGAAGTTAATTAGGTTTTTATTAAGAAGTTAGAAGACTTCTAGTAGTTCTTATAGACTAACTTATTACTTAAAATCTAAATATAAATCAGCAACCTTTATATAATATAAAAACTTTAATATCATTAAAATATTAATATACTCTTATAATACTTTACTAAATACCATAAAAACCTCTATTATAATACCTAAGCCTTTAAGAAAGTTTACTACTTCTACTAGAAATTTAAATAAATATTTATTAAATTCTTTATTGAATTCGAATCAACTATAAGATAAATAAGAAGATACTCCTAAATAGAAGATATCTAACTTAATTACTTCTAACTAGCTTTTTCGTATTAAATTCAGATAACTACTATTAACTATAATATTAACTAAATAAACTACTATACTATAATCTAATATTACTATATAATTATAATAAACCTTAAGATCCTTGATATAGAATTATGAAACTATAACTAGCTATAACTTTAGTTCTAATTAGAACTAAAAGTTAATTAGAATAATAATATATAGATAATATATATAAAGATAACTTAAATTACCCTAATATTAATATAACACTATAGAAATACTACTACTTCTTATTATAAAAAACTAGGTAAATAAATTGCTATAATTAGTAAACCCTAGTTAGCTCCTACTATAAGTATATATAAAGCCTAATACGTAGACTCTATAGTTATCTAGATATATATATATATAAGTAAATACCTATATATATTATAATATTAAAAACTATTTTAATACTAAATATAAACTATATTCTTTTTACCTATTAATAACTTCTAATATTAATATTTAATAGATAAAAGAATTATAGATAATAAAGAAGAAACATAGCTTCCTAGAAGAAACTCTTTGAAAAGCAAGCTAGTATACCTACTAATAATAATGTTATAATAATATCTAAAACAAAAGAAATATAAAACAAAATAGATAGATTATTTTTCTTAACCTCTATATTAATTAGTAATGAGTCTCTTATCTCTATTTAAATTAATAGTAATTATAATTATTATAAAGTAGTTAGTAAGGAGGTTATAAAATAGTAAAATCTTATATTAATTATATTACTATAGCTATACTAGTTAGATACTTTCCTAAATACTAATTAGGAAACTTATATTATTACGATAGCTAAAATACATATTAATCTTAATAAATAGGTATCTAAACCTTTATTCTATATAATCCTAAGAGTAATACGCCTAACTACCCTAAAAACACTATTGTTATAATATAGAAAAGTTGTTCTAAACCTTATAAGAAATAAAATAAAGATAAATATAATTAATAGCCTTACTATATAAATAGTTAGTAATATACTAAGAGAAATATATATAAATAAATTTATAAATCTTATTAAAGTACTAATTATAATATCCTCTAGCCTCAAGGAAAAACAATATAAATAGTTAGTAAATAATTTAATATAGATTAATATAATCCTAAAAGTTATATTACTGATTACTTTAGAATAACTAATACCTCTTTTACTAACTACTTATACTTCTTTTAAAAACTTATTTAATAAAGATAAAACCTCCAGCTTCCTATCTTACTAGAAGTCTCTCAACTACTATATTTACCTAAAGAGGAATCTAAATAAGATAGAACTAGACTTACTATAAAAACTACTTTATAATACATTAAATAAATACCTCCTTAAGATCTAATAATAAGTTATAAACTTAATAAATAAAAGTTAGGTTTAAACTAGTTCTTCTATAGCTAGAATACCTATCCTCCTTATTAAAAGGCCTAGGGGGAAGTAGTAAGTCTATATATATTACTATATTTTTAATACTATTAATACTTATAATGATTATTTCTTATTATTAATTAAAAAGATATTATACTTATTATCTAAAGTAATATAATTTACAAAAGTTAATATTTATATAACGTTCTTGAAAATCTATCTTATAGAAAGAAAGAAATATAAAACTATTTTTAGATATATCTTAACTTATTTAAATAGCTTATTACCCCTTTTAGACTAATACGTATATTTATTATATTCTAATACTATATTAATAGTATACTATAAAGTATTTTTAATAATTTTATTATAATTTATTTATATAATATCTTTATCTAAAATTATAAGTTGAAGAATAATTATAAGGATAAAATTAAGTAAGTTTTTAAATAACTATAGGGGGTGAGGTTATTCCTAAACCTAGAAAGATATGAATTCTCGATAAAAAAAAACTAAATACCTAAGTTTTATTATTAAAATAAGGAAGAATATTTATTATACCTTTAAAAAAGTCAAAACTATATAGGAATAAGAAATCCCTAAGAATATTCATAATATTAAGACTTTTCTTAGTTTTATCGACTTTTATTATAATTTAATTAACTATTTTTGTAGTTTAATTATACTCTTTATATGAGTAATAGAAAAAGAATACTATTTTACTAAGATACTATATACTAATAAGTATTTAAAGTGTTTAAACTTATATTGATTTCTAAATTAATTATAATCTAATAAGATCTAATATAGTATATAGTCATAAAGGTAGATTACTTAGAAATTGTATCAAGTAGTTACTTCTTATAAGAAATAGGAATAATATCTTATAACTAGTTATCTATCATTTAGTTAAACTTACTTAAACCTATTAAGATTATACTATTTATAATAAAGAGCTACTAGTAGTTATATTATACTTAAAAATATAATTAATAGAATTATAAAATAAAAAAAAGCTATTTACTATTTTTCCTAACTATCAAACTTTAAAATACTTTAGAAACCTTAAATCTATCTTAGAATGATAAACTAAGTAAGTAGAAGTTTTATTACAATTTAGCTTTATTTTAAGATACTATTGAAATTACCTTATAGAATATTCTAATACTTTCTCCTAATGAAGCTGATATAATATAATAAAATTAAATCTGTTAATATAAGTCTTATAACTTCTCTAAATTAACTTTCTAAATAAAGATGAGGTTTTTTAAATAGTTTTAATTATTAATATATAAATAGAAAAAAACTAGGAAGAAGCTATGCTAATAAGAGAAAACTACTGGTATATTACTAATAAACTACTAAATAAATATATTATATTCTAAAATATTATATTACTAATACTATAAAACTGAACTGTTATAATAATATTAATATATAAGGTTTATTTTAAAGCTATCTATTAAATAGTAAGGATATTCCTACTGAAGGTTTTAATATAGATATAAATAGCTAATTATATAATAAGGAAGAATAATACTTTATTATATTAAAATTAGGTTTAAATTCCTAAATATTAGCTATTAAGAATTATAATCTTCTAAATAATTTATAATTCCCTAGCTTCAAGTTATTTTAAAGTTTATTTAATATTTATAGTATTTTTATAAGACTAATATTAAGATGGTATATTAAGAAATATTAAGTATTTTATCTATATATATAATATCTACTAGTATTTATATAAAAGCTAAAAATACTACTAAAGCTTATTATAATTCCTATTAGTCCTTAATAAACTTTAATTATAGATTTCTATTAATTTTATAATAGAACTACTATTTATTATAAAAGAAGACTTAAGGTTCTTAATAGTAATTATAAATTAGCTATTTAAATATATCTAACTAGAAGTTATAATATCTATAATTACTAGAGCTTATATAGAGAAATTCTAAAATATATAGTAGTAGTTCTATAGCTTCCTTATATTAATTATTACTAACTAAAGTTTAGATTAAATTAGTATTTTGTAAATAATATTATATTAATTTATAAGAATATAATAACTATTATTAATATTATTCTAGTTCTAGATAGATAGTAAGATAGAGAAAGTAATACTTAAGATTTAAATATTCTTATAGGTTTATATTACTTTCTTATAATTAGACTAACTAGCTTATCTTACTGTATACTAACTAATAATTAAATAATAAGAACTCTTGAATAATTAAGATAAGTTTAAATAAGTTTTTAAATATATTTAATATTATATTTATTCTATATTGTTAAATAGTAGAATAAACTATACATTCTAAGTTAAAGTAAATTTTAGTTTCTTATCCTACTTTAAGTATAATATTATCATAGTTTAAGTAGTAATAGTATATATATAATAATATAATAAGATAAATATAAATAGAATACGATAAGTTACTAAGAAGCTTGTCGGTTGCGCCATGCCGTAGGGTATACGGTAACCGCACGCGTTACCACATACGTAGCAGCATGCCCTCCGCGCCCCACTAGCGACAGGTGCTAGGCACCTGGCGCTAGCCGTAGCCACACGTGTGGCAATTGGTAAGCAATTGCCATGCTATAGATCTAGAGCCTTACGTAGCGCCGCGCGCCACGTAACATAATAATAATAACAACGAATAACCAGAACACTAGTTTGTACCTATACGGCAAGATCATGTATAGCGTGCGTTACCCTCCGGATTAACCAACACTAATCTCGAGACCTACGTAGCCTCTCGAGACATACCCTTTACCCCTTTTTTACGTGGATGAGCAAATCCGACAATCCCTTCATACCGTCCTAACCTCTATAATAACGTCTGAATCGCCAGCCCCTAGGGAAGCACCTGCTCCAGGCACCTTTTTAATAATTATAGTTATACTAAGTGGTATCCCTATACTTATGAAGTTCTACTAATATCTGGATCTAATACTATATGGATAGATTTAAAGTATTAACTATAAGAACCTTATAGATAAAGATACCCTTACTATTTTGATATACTTAATATACTAAATTATACTTTATAATTACTTAAAGTTATATAGCTATAAGTTCTTTTAGATATTTAAAAACAACTTTAAGGATTAACTTATAGTAATATAATAACTTATAGATATTTAAGTAGTTTACTATACCTAAAACTACTTTTTTTTCTATAGTATAAAGATTGATATTAATAGGGAAAGGATTTTTAGTATTTTATATTAGATTACTTAATAAGACCTATTTACCTTTTAGATATTTAAAGAGATTACTAAAGTTAGTAAATACTATACTTCTTTTTAGGTAAATATTAAAAAATTTCCTAAATAGCTTAAAGATTTTATAAAAGACGATTAAGAAGTTATATTATCTATCTATAAGGCTAAACCTAAAGCTTAAAAGATTAAATTTACCTTAGTTCCTTTATAAATAGTAGAAGAAGAATAATAATAATATAGCTAGTTAGCTTATATATCTCTAGTACTAATATTATACTTCTAATTCTCCTTATTAGTCTTACTAATATATAGCTTCTTTAGTATAAAGCTTCTTTATATATAAGAAGTAACTTATAAGTATAATAACCTATAGCTTTTAAGATAATTTAAATACTTCTTATATATTCCTTCTATTACTCTTTTTATAATACTTTAATTAAATATACTATAGACTTTATAAAACTTTATAATAAGATAATAAAGTATAGTAGAAACCTATATAATATTTTTAAAATAAAAATCTATATATTTTATAATTATTACTTTAAGCTTAGTATTTTACGTTATATATAGG
>QAPG01000160.1:0-58920 GCA_004366825.1 Colletotrichum spinosum | reverse complement strand
GCCGGGGGGTGCCGGGGCCGGGGGAGTTCCAGGCGGCGTATACTGCAGGGGAGGGCGAGCTGGACATGATTGGGTCGTTTTGGGCCAGTGACTTTCCCGATCTTGGGTGGGTTGATATGCCTATGCAGATTTGAGTGTGGGTAGATGATCTGTGAGCTTATTGCAAACAAGGTCATCAGCTCATGCTGTGACATGACTAGAGAGACGAACAGACTTGTTATATCAGAGACACTGGCACCACTTTCTAATGTCGGGCGCCGAGCTTAAGTCCCGAATTTCGCGCTGATCAAGTCTACCCACGCCATTGTCTGCAAGTCTCGGGGTAAACATATGGCCGCCTGAGGTGCAGTAACAAGGAACAGATGGGTTGACAAGCTCGTTATAGATTGACGCAAACTAATAATAGGCAAGAGTTCATCACAACCGGAACTACTCTCTTCAAACCTGAGTCATTTCACGTATGAGACGATGAGTACTCTACGCAGTACAGCATAGGAACCCCCCTAAATCAGACATGACAGCGACGATTCAACGGGCTTGGGCCCATGGGATAGATATCAACTGAAATATATTGACTGGACCAGTTTGGTGGCCTATTTCTGGTTCTCTTATCCGACGAACCCACTAGAACCAGGACTTAGCTGTCGGCGAATGCGCAGCAGCTCCGACCTACACTTGGGCTTCATATGCTGCAGCAGGTATGTATAAATACTGCAATACTGCTCTCTGGCGGAGGGAACTCACTACACAAGCGGACATAGTCATCACTCATCGTCTACAAAGACTATCAAGAATGCAGTTCCCATACACACTCACTCTGGCCGCTCTGCTAGCAGCAGCTGCCGAAGCAGCATCGACCTGCCTCGGGGGCGCCCCGGTGCCACCCCTCGAAACTCGAAAGTTCTACCCCTTTTCCCGACTGCCAAACGGAATTGATGTTGCCACGTTTGACGGTGGCTTCGTGAACTACGCCGCCCCCTCCATCAACTCGAAGAATGGCGTGCTGGAGATCACCAACAACTCTCGTTGGAAGAAGATCATATGCCCGATCGCCGAAGACTTGAGCGAGTGCTATTGGATCAATGCCCATGATTCTTGCAAATCGACCACAGTTATCGGAACATCAATCATCCTGGTTGGTTTCATTCCTCCTCCCGCGGCGCCTGGCGGACGCTAACTTGTCATCAAACAGGTCGACGACGTGCTCTGAGGTGGCACCTGTCAGGCAGGTCCACGTTTTCTCTCTTTCGTTTGGGTTCATAGTCTTCAGCTCTGGCAGAAACTGTCTGGATTGTGGAGGGTTCAGTTGATTCCGTGACAACGACTTTCCTTTACCGTCTTTGGTGGATTCATTGGCAATACCTCACAGACCTCAATCGACCGGTGTGTCTGATTCCTGTGGGGACAGTCTGTTCCGCAAATCGTTCCTCGAAATGGCCTCGAGGTTTTCACGTGGTAATTCTTCCTTGGGTATACACAGCTACCGATCTTTCGAGCAAGGGACTGGGTAGATAGAACAACCTTGCTGCACGAGACATAGACTGGGACACAGAAGACAGCCTCATGGACCTCGATACCTACAGATTTCTTACTCGCCGCCATACTGGGCCCCCCTTATATACCCACACGCTCAGTCACATCACTTGAATAATGATGGCCATTCTACATCACCACATCACGGCGGCTTGCAAACGTGACTCGTCTGTCGCGATACTCCACAACTACCTAGCTCGCCTGTCAGGAGATTCACAATGCTAGCCGGCAGTGCCTTGGTTCTGATACTCCAGACAACCCTGCGCGGGCATCCTTTCCGTTGAAGGTTGATGTATATAAAGCAACACACAGTAAGGGTCGTCAATCTATCTCATCTGTAGAGGGGTGTACCCGTCAGGCCACCTCTGGCGAGACGACACTCTCACCACGTCACCGGCTCTGCAGACCCGCTTGAGAGGAGGGTATAGTTCACCCGACCATTGGGTCCTTAGTTCACCTGACCTGACCATTGCTATGGGGCACTGGTCCCACTTATTTTAAAATGAAAAGTGGGTCCCTGGAGCCTGATTGGTTTAAAATACGGGTTAGGGTAGTAGGGTTAGGGCTAGGCGTTAGGGTTATAGGTTAGTTTGTTCGGGGAGTATGATTATTAATATAGGCCCACTTAATAGGGTTAGTAATGCCCACTTAAGACCCCACTTATATGGCCCCATAGCAATGGTCAGGTCAGGTCAGTACCAATGGTCAGGTCAGGTGAACTAAGGACCCAATGGTCGGGTGAGATGTAGTCTCGCTTGAGAGGCCCAGGGCGGGGTGTTGTTCGGCGGGCGTCCGAAAAGCAGCGACGGCTGCCGATCCTACTCAGCGGTTCTCGTGCCGCTCGGAAAGCGACGTGAGGCACTAAGCAAATCAACAAGCTTCCACTAATTTGGTTGAGGCACCTGGTTGCGATGCCTACAGTCACATGACATTGGAAGCTCAAAAAGTAAAAGAAATGGACACTCTGGGAATCGAACCCAGGACCGCTCACATGCTAAGCGAGAATTATACCACTAAACCAAGCGCCCGTCTTTGTTGTGGATACAGGTATAGATCTAGCTCAAGTATGGAATGTTCAGACGCGGCTTCAGCCTGAAAGGAATGGGAAGGCTTGGTGGCACTCTTTACCTCGGCGCGAGTTGACGCCAAAGGCAGCCAACCTCTTGCACTTGCGGTCTCGGCCAACCTCAGGAGGAACGCGCCGAGGCACGCTTTCGGCAACTAGCCTCAACTTCTGAGCCGACTTCTGTGAAGCGCTGTCAACCATATTACGATGCGATCCATTACCGACCAACCCAGATATGCAAACCGTTCAAACAACTCCTAGCTTCGCATGTCGCATTACAAACCCCCTTCCAGAAATCAGATCCCGTGTGTCGCCGAATACCAACATCACATCATGCCCTCGTAAAGTGAACCCCCCTTTGCATCCACGTTCAAACCCTCAACTCGACGGCAATCTTGTCACTCTCGTGGACGGGCTCCACCACCTCCTGCTTGTTCCTCCTCTTCTCCAACTCGCTCTCGACAACGGACCGGATGAGCTGCACCGTGAGCTCCGTACCGCGCGCGACGGCCTCCTCGGACGCGTCGGAGGGGACGTGCAAAAAGACGACCCTCCGGTGCTTCTGCGCCTTCCAGAGATGAGCCAGGCTGGAGAAGTAGATAAAGTCGCAGAGGTAATGGCCCGCGTCTTCGGATATGCGCAGGTCGGAACCGTCCTGCCTTCGTCAGCAATGCACTCGACACACACAAGTCCGAAGTGAAAAACCCTACCGGGCTATGTGCCTTCCACCGCCCCAGCACGTCCCCCAGATCGAAATGCGTCTCGAGCTCCGCCGGCGTGCCGTACCACACCCACTCCTCCCCTTCCTTTGCCCTCCTCTCCTCGTCCTCGAGTTTCTTCCCGTCGACGTCGGGGAACGCGTACCCGTCCCTGTGTCCGCGGCGCTCGATGGAGTAGAACAGCCGCGGACCGGCCATGCCGATGTGCACCGTCGCGTCGATGCGCGGATGCGTCGCGGGATCCCATAGCTGCGGGACGAGACCGCGGACGGTCTGGTAATTCACGCGAATGGCCTCGGGGTGGACGACGATCCGCACGGGGGGCAGGGGTCGGGTGGCCGACGTCGGGTTGTGGTCTTTGGGGTTCTTTGCGCGGAGGGGTGGGAGGTAAGAGGGCAGGGAGTGGGCGATTTCCCAGGATGGGTTGACGGGATATTGGACCTTGAAAGGCTGTGATGGCTTAGTGTTAGTACATGTCCGGAAGAGTTTTGGCCGTGAATTGGCAATGTGAAGCCGACGATGGCATGTCGTCGCATGGCGGGGCAGAGAACAATGAGGGGCAAGCCTGGGAAGATACAATGGTGGGGAGAATGCGATGACTTACGCCGAAGCCGGTGACCAGCACGACAAACTCGTCCTGCGAGTCAATTTGAGACCCCATTGCGCCGGTCTTTGGAGTCTTGGAGGAGAGAGTGAGGAGGGTTGTCGTGAGGTATGTCAAGGCGGGAGGTTGGCGGAAGCGCACGATGTGCTTCAAAGCGGGTTGTCTCACGATTATGTACTCCAGGGCGTCCTTGAGGGGGCGTCGACTGCGCACTTCTGAAAGCCTCCGGCGAGATGCGCTGTAAGGGTGGGGGTGGGAGCGCTAAAAAGAGAGTGCAGGCCGGCTGCAGCGGGGGTGGACGGGGGACAGGGGCGCTACCGAAGCCGATGCGGGGCTGTGAGATCCAAAGTTGCCTTACCTGCCTTTTTCAGACGACACAGCATGTGAGTGGATGCTATGGCTAAGGTATCACGGCCTCTGCAGAAACCAAGTGAAAGCTCTTTGCTTCGGCGAGAGTCACTCTCCGATTCCTTACTGAATGGGTCCTACAATCCGTAGATGCCTGTCACAGTAGCCAACTCGAGCTCGAGCCTGCCGACGGACTCGAACCTGCAGACTGACCGAACACTCGGCTGTGGATGCCTTGGGACAAATTTGACTTCCGAGTACGCGGGGGAAAGCACAGGGAATTCCTTCTCGAGATTTCTCCTGTTTCCATCCGGTAAGGCTTCTGGACTCTCTCCTCGCATGGTCTGTCGTCGGTTGTCATGCCAGACCCGCGATCACCCAGGTCCGCCGTTGATAGTCAACAAACATGTGCAGAATCACTTCAATGAATGGGTAGCGATGACTCGAGAGGCCAACTGGGTGAAGACGAGTGGCCACCTGCTGTACAAGCCTGCACGAGAAACTCCTGTTGGGACCCTGAAGCCCTTCCAAACGAGCATGTGCTATCAGAAATTTGTCGCTCTTTAACATAATCAGGTTTTGTCACGAACTTCATTAGGCTGCTCATATATAACCCTAGGCCTGTAGCCTCTAATATCTATTCTTTATGGTATGTGCACGCATCTTGGTGCGGGTATAGCTTTTCACCTTCCGCCCCTTCCGAATCGTTACTATCATTAAGCCATCATGTTGAGTCGTCACGAGGCTCTACGAGCATACGGAGACCCCCCATATCATCATACTCGACACGCCTCTCGTTGGCGGCCTTGCGCATCTCTTCGCGAAGAACAGTCTTTTCTCCGGTGACGGGATCCCACTCCCACCCTTCGCGCATCCACATCCATCGTAGACACGCCCGAAGCTCCTTGTCGTCGGGTCGTACTCTCATCCACTCGGGCTGGAAATTGGGCGCCGCACCTCCGCCGTTCCAGTCTTTGGCTCGTCCGAGGAGTTCATCGCGGCAAAAGATGCGCCAACTGTCGAGAGCGTACTTGCCTTGGGTGAAGTGGCCCATTTCCCAGGCGTCTTCGATTTGCCCAGGCTCGACATTTCCGTCGGGATCAATATCGCGTTTGTCGTAATTCTTCACTCTATAAAGAACTCCCGCCGCTGGTGGATCATTCAGCCACACTCGTGCGTAACGCTGTACAGCCGCCGTCCGGACGACTGAAAGACCTAGGTGGTGAATCATGCCCGTCAATTCTGCCGTGTTCTCCGGGTCGGCCAAATCAGCGGGGGATGGAAACCGCCCTTTGACCTTGTAAAACGTGGGAATAGCCAGCGTCCCCGCAGTCTTGACTAAAAAGGTGACGACAACCAAGAGCCAGAAAGGGTCATGTGCGAACTCTTCTTGAATGAGACCAAACTTGGTAGCGGATAACGGAGGAAAAGGAATCGTCGAGACAAGGCCGGCTGACCGTTTTGATCTCGGTGACTGCTTTACTTGGGGTTGAGTGAAAAAGTGAGACTTGACGGCAGCCTTTGGCCTGGGAGAAGAAACTGATGGTGGGCCTAATCCTCGGACTTGACTAAGCTCAAATCTACGAGGGAGGATGATCCGGACGAGGTCGTCGGAGAGAGAGTGTTGCTGGGGCTGAGCCAGGCCGGTGCGGCTGCCCGAAGATGCCTGGCTGTCTTCGGGCCGCTGCCTTTTAAAGCGTCGTTTTGGCTATCGACGTTGGCACCGTCAGAAACATCAGCGGCTACAGCGCTGCGGTGTGATGGCGGGGAGGTTGAGGAGCCTTGAGGGGCAGTCTCGTTGTCGTGGGGTGGCTTTCGCGGGGTGTTGCGTGGCGTAGTAATGCCGTTACGGAGTACGGCCGAAGTACCGGCTTCTGTACCCGTGGCGTGAGCTGGAGATGGCGATTGTCGACGAGTTCGTTGCACAGCCTGTTCATCCGCAGATTGTGCAAAATAATGAGACGTGGACAACTTGGCGACAGTTCTCTGTCGCTTGAATCGTTGTCTAGGTTCGTCTTCAACCTCGTCATGGTCCCGCTCTCGCTTGACCACCTCACGTCTGAGGACCTGACGCTCCGGCTCGACGGGCTCGACGGACTGGACGCTGACGCCTGTGCGATGAACCCGAAGAAGATTGGATAGGTTCTTGATGGATTGGTCGGTGACTTCCCAGCCCTTGCGCAGCCTCTCATCACTACGCGCGGCCTCGGTGACTTTGGGGACGAAGGCCAGCAGATCCCGTGCTTCCAGCTCGGACGCCGCAGGGCGGCTGTCTTTAATTGTGGCTGCTCTCTCGAGTAGAAGATGCCAATCTTCGAAGCCGCTAAACAGACACACGTCGTAGATGGTGAGCCTCTCAGCCAAGGGGGTTCCGGGGTGAGCCAGAACATCCATCAAGAATGGCTTGTCTTTGTCCGACACATCGAAACCAACGAAAACATCGTCGGCCGTTGATAACGTCATGATGGATGATGCCTGTCGCTGCGGGTTACGTTTGCGGGCAAGTTGACAGTTGCGGTTGATGAATTGACGGATGTTTGATGCAGGAAAGAGAAGGATTTTTTTCTCGAGGTTTTGTGTGGTATTTGGGAAAGAAGTAAAATGGTTCGAAGGACCAGTATGGCTTGCAGTGATGTGGTAGCGTGGAGAGACCTGAGGTTGAGGCTCCGACGCCAACGGAGAAAGAACAGGATTTCTTCAATTGGGGCTTGGGGACAGGGCCTTTGAGGGCGCCATTGTAGCTGTGGGCGGTCAATGGCATTCACGCAGCGTCAAAGAGATCAAATGCAGGGGAAATAACCCAGAGAGCGCAGCGGTAGCTCTGGTAGCTGCAAATAGAGGTTCCCGTGTTTGAGGTCGCTGTTGGTGGTGAAGCTGAAATGCTCTGTAAGCTCGACTACCGTACCTACATAGGCGTTGAGAGCAGTTCCTCACCGCAATGGCTCGTTAGGGACCTACCCAGTTGGCGCAGTTCAGCGTCTCTTCGCCCCCAATTCCAACGCTGAATCGTGAACGAGCCGAACTTTAAATTTATTTAAAAAGTTGATGTCTGCAAAGGTGCCTAGAGAGCAATCCTACCTGGAGGACTTGATTCCCAAGGTATGTCATGGCCTGCTGAGGTGTGTGGTTCTTTAGCCTCATTCGGCCGTCCTACTTGGCGGCCAGGAACCAATCTCTTTCAGAAGCGTCATCGCCAGCCACATCACCCAGGATTTGTTTCGGTCTTTGGTCTTTGGTCAATGATTCAGGAACATGAAATGCGTTTATTACCTAGTACAAGGCTGAAGTGAGACACGACGGTGACAGAGCACGAGAAACACAACGGTCAAAGGTGCCACCAGGGTGGCTGACGTTGATTGTGTTCGTTGTTCAGCAGTAAAGGTATCTGCTGGAAAATCGATCCCATACCCAAGTCAGGTAGGTACAACATGTACCTAGGTATACTGTGTAAGATATCAACGAGTGATGGACGGACCTCTACCTAGGTAGTGCCTGGTCTGTCACCAATCACGAACTGCGGTGCTTTCCGGGCCAATTTATCGGAGAAGAACAGCTTATCGTTTATCTCCGGTGCGGTACACAGCCGACAGCGATAGCCAGACTCCGTCAGCTTTGGCAGACGCAAGCCGAGCGACAGCATCAACTTTCAGGGGTGTTTTAGTATAGTATACCAGAGCCTCCCTTCCCCAGATTATGCGATACCACTGAAAGGCGCTGGAACAAAACGGCTCCTATCGCATTGATCCAAGGTTACGCAATCTTGAGGTCGATCGTGTGACTTGGCCCAGGTCCACTCTCCGTCAACAGTTACTGGGTAGTCGGAGAAGGGAAATAAACCTCAGGATACAGTGCATAATGATGGTCTGCTCGAGCATGTGCCACGACCACGTCGCTTTTACTTACCAACGGCCCATCGCGTGCTCAAGCTCAGTTCAACCTTGTTAGAAGCCGGACTGGGACCAGAGGCAGCAAACGGGTGGGATACCCTTCGTCCCAGCGTGCCTCAGGATTTGATACCTTGATTTGAATGTACCCTGGCCTACTGGCCGTGAGCAACTATGTATGTGTGTGGGGGCGCTGTAAGGGTCGGGAGCCTTCCGCTGGGCACACCACTACACCGTGTGCATTCATCCAATGCTGCCGAGATTCCGTTCCCATGCCGAAAGCTACTGCCAGTAAATCCAATTACGAGTGGTTGGTTGGGCGAAAGTGCCATTGCACCCGATGCGACGTTTCGCTCTAGTGAACACGTTGATAGCCAGAGGCATGCTCGACTACCTCAGTCAGGCACTGTACTTGTAGGTATTTGACGTTGGATGTCTTGTGAACAGCATGGAAGCGGAGACCGAGGTTGGCGTTCGGTGACACGTTGACAGACACGGAAAGCCGAGTCAGTACGTATCTTTGCGTAGGTAGTCATGCTGCACTCTGCACTCTGCACTCTGCGATTAGTTACCTTAACTACGCCTGTCTGAGCTAGCAATGAAGCCAGCCAAGGTCCATAGTGTAGGGAAGGTGCAGAAAAGGTGCTAGTTATCGCTTGCCTCTTGTCCGTCCAACGTCCGAACGGCAGGCTATTGCACTATGCGAGTATACGTCGTAGGCACCTAACGTGGTGTACCTCATTGAATGCTGGTGTACGTACCCCGGTCGCAACTGCCTTCGATGACGGGACGCATGATGACTGGTCCACCGCGTGACGATGAGTGGGGCCTCTCGTGTCACGTGGGCGCCTTCTCCCAATCCTTGCACTGCCGCCAGGCCGTCGCCTCATTTACTGCCTGCTCCCCATTTTCGCTGCTCCTAAGAACTTCCAGATCCTATCTCAACCTTTCCGCCCATCCCCATCAACCAGCGCGTCTGTCCTTTTTCGAGCGTCCACCACCCGAACCGAGAAATTTCACCGTCACCGAGCATCGAGAGATGAGTAGTCGCGGCGGTAAATTAGCCCCAGAAGTCAACCGGTGAGTCCGAATCTGCTCAATTGCCCGTCACCCGCTTCCGCCTCGGCCTTGTTTTCCGCTGCGACGCCTTTCGCCGTATGCCCTGGCACGAGACCCGGAGCCGGGAGGTCACCCCACGGCCCATGCCGACCATATCCGGCCCTGTCGGTCTTGGTCTTTGAGACTTTGATGGCTTTCTTCTTTTGATGTTTGGTGATACACGTGCTGACCATGCATGTCTAGAGCTCTGTTCGTAAAGAACCTGAGGTAAGCCTCGCCGACACCTCCGATATCGACGACGGTCACGACGTATCATGACTGACACATTTACAGCTA
This sequence comes from Colletotrichum spinosum, assembly GCA_004366825.1. Classification (NCBI taxonomy): domain Eukaryota; kingdom Fungi; phylum Ascomycota; class Sordariomycetes; order Glomerellales; family Glomerellaceae; genus Colletotrichum; species Colletotrichum spinosum. Next base: position 49,371 of record QAPG01000160.1, on the reverse strand, counting down.
CAACGTAACTCCAGAGGAGTTGTTCGACCTGTTCGGAAAATTTGGCCCGATCCGGTACGCATTCTCGTCGCCCATCCATTACACGGCATCTCACTGACCCAACAACAGACAGGTGCGCCAGGGCATTGCCAACGGCACCAAGGGCACAGCCTTCGTTGTCTATGAAGACGTAATGGATGCAAAGCAAGCCTGCGATAAGCTCAACGGCTTCAACTTCCAGAACCGATACCTTATTGGTATGTTGGCACCCTCGCCATCATGCACTAACCGGAGCTGACTGTCCTAGTTCTGTACCACCAGCCAGAGAAGATGCTCAAGTCAAAAGAGGACCTCGAGGCCCGCCGTGCCAGTTTAGCGCAGCTCAAGAAACAGCACGGTATCGAATGACAATCCGACGGGTCTGCGGCCCGCCTCCAGACACCCACCTCGTCTGCAGGCCCGTCTATGTCTTCACCCACTAAGAAGATCCCTTCTCCCGACTCGAAGAAGACGATCCTACGAAAGGGCAAGCCAGCCATCACCGGACACGCTCATCGATCCGGTGTTCGATTCGCCGACGGAGTGCGACCCAACTCGCTCCAGGCCCAGACTTGCGCTTGAGTTAGTGGTGGAGTCGTTGTAAAACATGACCCGCCAAAAATCAAGCTTTCGCCAGTTCTGGTCGGGGAATCATTCGAAAATCACGGTGCTCCGAGACACCGTAAACGCGCCAACAACAACATCTTTTTTTGTCGTCGCCTGGCTTTATTGGCTTGAGAACGCCCGAAAACTCACTTATCTCTCATGGAGAGTTTTACGACCTGATATGACGCTTGTGCCAAGGCAAGGACATTAGGGAAACGGGAATTTGGGGTTGAGGAGTCGACGTGGACTTGATGAGACAGCCATCCACGTCGGATTTGTGTTTGTACCTTTTATCTCTTTTACTCTTTGTCTTTTTTTCTACCTGCTTTGGACAAGAGGGGGCGTATCACACCGTTTACTCGTGGATTACCTTCTCTCGACTCATCACCGCAAGTTACTACCATCAGAGAATGCATGACAGGCGAGGTTTTTACACCTCGTCATTCCCCTCTTTTGTCTGATGACGAGCATGGTGATGTTTGACGACTACGTTCGTATGCTCTCTAATGTCGTGACGACCCATCCCATGAGCTGTCCGGCTTCCGTGCTCGACATGTCGTCCTTTGCCGTGAGGCACTTTTCGACGACGTTCTTGTAGAGTTTACCGGTTTTGCTGCCGAGCCCAGGCACCAGCGCGGGCAGTATAATCTTGTCGCGCCACCTCTCGCTCGAGTAGTGCGGTTTGTAATACGTCTGCAACACCTTCCACAACCCAATCTCCAACAACACCAGGCCAAGACTGTAAACGTCATAACTCTTGCAGTACTGCCGCCGACTCAGGCCCGTGCCGAGGGATCTCGGATCGCGGTGGAGGTCGAGTATGCTCGGGTTCCGCGGGTTCACGCTCATCTCGGCGTCGAAGTCGGGGCGGGAGGCGTCGAAGCCGACGAGGTAGGGGCAGCTCACGTCGGGCACCACGGCGGCGGAGGCGGTGGCGCGGGTCGCCGCCAGGGACGCGGCCGAGGGGAAGAAGAGGATGTTTGCGCTGCAGAGGGACTTGTGCAGCCAGTCGAGGGAGTGGAGGGACCAGAGGGCGACGGCGAGGGTGGACGCGAGGCGGACGCGGTCGTCGAGGTCGGGCGTTTTGAGGTCGGGGGAGGAGATTAGGGTGTGCAGCGTCGAGTGGGATGTTGCTGCTGCTGCTGCTGTTGTTGCTGCTTGGTGTGCGGAAGGGAGAAGGGAGAGCGGTGGGGGGCAGCGGTAGACGAGGCCGTAGCGCGCGTTGGGTTTGTCGGCGGTGTAGCCCACGCAGTCGATTGTGTGCAGGTCCGGGTGGCGGGCCGAGGCGGAGTGCATCATGCGGGCGAGGTCGTCGAGGCGGCGGAGGTGGAGGAAGCGCTCCTCCGGGTCGGAGGGGTCGTACTCGACCCACTCGATGAGAACGGGGCCGTGGGTGTTGTGGCTGGCGTGGGTTCGCGGTGCCGATACCCGCGACGACGACGACGACGACGACGACGTAGACGACAGGTCTACGGTGGATGAGGATGGGCGGGAAGATCTCGAGCGCGAGGATTTGCTGCAGCTGTTCCCGGGAGTGTGGCCGGTCCGCGCGTCGGCGCCGAGATCGAGGTCCGCGAGGGGCACCTTGAAGGCAAACGTGGGTTTGAACGACGCCTGCGGCGCGGCGTCGAGGTTCAGGCGCAGCTTCTTGAGGGTGGCGGAGGCGGTGAGCTGCGGGTAGGTTTCGGCGGACGAGGACTCGAGGAGGGTGAGCTGGGAAATGTCGCGCTGGGCCGAGTCGAGGAGGGAGTGGCGCCACGCGCGGTGGAGGGAGGGGAGGCGGGACGGCGGGAAGAGCTGTTCGAGGCTGTCGTTGAAGTCTGCCGTAGGCGGTTAGTGAGGTGAAATGTGACGATCGTGGGATGAGGTTGGTGTTGCGCTCACATTTCAAGTCCCCAGCAACGCGGTGAATTTTTCTTTATCTATGGTTCTCATCAGCAATCATTCACGAACACACAGGAATGGATTGAAAAGAGCATACCTGCAATAACCCACTTCGCCCGTCTCGACAACTCCCTCCGCCAACTCTTCTCCTCGAGCACAACAACCCTCCCTTCACCCCCCCTGAGCCTCAATCCCACCTTCTCACCACCGCCGGCGCCGTCCTCCGCGAACCCATACCGCTCCCTCAACCGCGCAAAATCCGTGACCGTCGCGTGCAGCTCCTTCATGATGCCCTCGGCCAGCGCCGCCAGCTGCGGGTTACACTCCCTGCTCCTCAGGTGCGCCTCGAGCCTCCCCTCGGCGACGCCCCACTCGCGGCCCCAGACGACGAGGCGCATCTCCTCGATGCGCACTTTGCACAGCAGCCGCGCCGAGTCGGCGTCGAGGTTAGCCGCCGCCGAAAAGTACCCGTAGGCCTTGACGCAGCCGTCAAACAGCTGGCCGAGGAACCCCACGACGCCGATGACGGTTCCCACGACCTCGGCCATGATTTCTCTTCTTCTTCTCGGGGGGGTTTTCCACGTTGCGGTGGAGGAGCGGGATTGTGCAGGATGTCGACGCTCTGCAACTGTCCCTCTACCGCACGACGGACCCCTCGACCTGCATAGATCCACTTACAGTCTCGCCCAATCGCGAGCGGCGCAAAGCTGTCGTGTTCCCTTCCAGATCGGGAGTGCCCGTGGATGCAAGTCACCGCGGAGGAGGCCCAGTTGCAGCCGCCTTTGCTCTAGTCTGAAAGCTTGGCATTACCGTCTGCCGAAGAACATGTGCCGAGACTGGGCGGCTGGACAGAGGAACACGATGTGACCAAATTGTGCAGTTGTGAATTTGAATATTCTCCATTCCAAGTGCTGTTTACTTCCGTACCAACTATTCCATGTCTACAATCCATATATGCCACGTGATCCGGAAAATCGCCTTCGTTGTCGAAGCGCGGAGAGTGCAACCTTTTCAATGCCGTTCGTAATGCCAAGAAACCGGCCAGGCGTAGCTGGCCATCCCCTTCTCTTGATGTTCTGCCTGACCGAAGCCAGGCTTGGGTGTTTTCTCTAGTAGACCTTCTTCTTCTCGTCGATGCTGAACTGACCAGGGCCGCTGTTGACGAGCAGCAGGAGACCGCCGACGATGGAGAGGATCTGGAAGAAGTCGTACTTGGCAAAGTCCTTGTGAGGGTGGTGCTCGTGGAGCTGGAGACTGTTAGCACGTGCTGCGTGGCACAAAGCATGGGTACACATACAGTCCAGAAGTTGTTGACGAGAATGTTGAAGATGCTGAGAATGAGCACCAGCAGAGTGGCGCTGAACTTGGCCTTGAAGCCCACGACGACCATGACGCAGGCGACGAAGCCGATGAGCGAGGTGACGATGCGCCAGATGGACCAGGATCCGCTGAAGACGAAGCCAACGAAGAGGAAGATGAGGAGAACGCGGCCCGCAAGCTGGAAGTACATCTTGCGGTCCTTCTCATCGAGAGTGGGCAGACCGGCAAATGCCTTCGTCTTGCGAACCCACGAGTCGGACAGGACCATGAGGAGACCGCCAATAACGGACAGGTTGCGCAGGAAAAAGTTAAGATCAAAGATCAAGCCGTATCCGAGAGCCTGGGTGACGACGACAGCCATGAGACCACCGACGGCGTAGTCGGAGTACTTGCGGATGATAACGAGGGTCGAACAGGCGACCATGGCCAAAACGTTGACGATCAGGAAGATGTGGGTGATGCCGTTGGGGACTACAGAGCTGTTAGCACGCCATCGCTAGCTCCACGTCTGCCGTTCCGACGTACTGTGGCGGTAGTCGTGGAGGTACAGGAGCTGGTCGCTCCACTGGGTGATGATTCGGAGGGCATCCTCGAGGAAGGTAACGACGATCAGGAAGCGGCCAATGGCGGGCAGGTAGCTGTTTTGGTTGTGGTCAGCACAGCTCCAACGACGGCGAGCTTTGGCAAGCTCCCTGCCAAGACCCGGGATCAACTCACGGCTTGAGGGGCTCGCTCAGGGTATCGAGGAGGTCCTCAATCTTGTTGGTCTGCTGTCTGATGACGTCCAGAGGGCTGGACTCGGCGTTGTCTGCACTGGAGCCACCAAAGGACGGGGGACCGCCGGCACCCAGGCCGTAGGAAGGGCCTCTTTGCTGAGCCATGGCGACGAGGAGAGGATCGTCTGAAGGAGAGGTTGAGGATGTTGCTTGACGTGGCTGTTGCACAAGAAGGTACACACAGTCCAGCTGGTCGCTCTGATGTGGTGTCCAGGAGTGTCGTCGGGAAGGACGGTAATTCTTTGCGGAGAGAGACGGGGGTCGAAACCGAGAAAAAAAAAGAGGGTTAACCACAGCTTAGAGATCCGAGGGCTGGCCTTTGATGTTTCGGCGGTGTTGGGTTGGACTTTGGGTTTGCGACAACAGAAAAGGCAGAATGTAAAAAAGGACGAGGTAGTTGGTATGAGGGATTGTCCAGTGACGTCTGAAGGACAGGATCTGGTGGTGTGTCAAGAAAAAAAAAGAGGAGCGACCTTTTGGAACGTCGGGGTACGGTAGGTCGTGGAGAAGTAGAAGGGGATCTGAAGGAGGGCAAGCTGGCCTGAATTTCGCGAGATGGCTTCAGGTCAACAAATGGTACAATGTGTCCTTTCGAACCTCCGCGATGGATAGGTGTGGTGCTTACCTTAGTAGAGAAGTATCCACTTTTTAGACAGGTCTCCCAGAACGGGTAGGTCGCCGGGATGTACCTGCGGCATTGGGAGATACTTGGCCTACAGCTGAGCATTGCACCCCCATAGATGTACTCGCGAGGGGAAAAGTACACAAGTACCGAAGAATCCACGCGAGCTAAAAAGTCTACGGGTCGTTACGGTTAAGGTACGTACCCGCACACGGTGGGCTGCTTTCAGTGGCCTGAGCCACTGAGCGCTGGCCGCTGGCCGCTCGCTTCCACTACGGGCGTCGGCTTGTGAGCCTTGGGTCCCTGGAATCGGGCCAACACACCTGGGCCTGCCGCAGCCATCCGAAATTGCAGTGCTTAATTTCCATTCGCCCTGTGAGGATGCTGTGCGAGCTCGCTGTTATTCACGGTCGCGACTATAGCGTAAGAGCGAAGACATGCTGAAGAATAGCTGGCTTTGAGTAACGACTTCACTCACATCGAGTGGACGCTCCATCTCCCTACTTGATCTCACTACCTTAAGCTAAGGTAGTGCCTAAAGCAAGTACCTACTTAGTAAGGTGCCAAGGGGAAAGCTAGTACAGTTTGCCCTTCTTTCCGCAACTGACAGGCAGATCCTTGTGAGGGGCCGCCGAGTTCTTCAGAGGTCAATGTGGCCTTTCAATGCATATTGGCAACATGGAGTGGTATGCTTCTACTCGCCCGTCTGGTCGCTGTTGTCTTCGTAGGAACGCAACTACAGAGGCAACAGGAACAGCTGTTACACTTTTGGTACCGCCATCGACTATGCTGACCCGCCTTATACTGTGCTGCCAACGAGTCAGCCACCAATAGTGTTTGTCAGGCCTCGTTGGCCATGACTGGCGCTACTCATCACTGAGCATTGTCTAGTCCAGGCCGACGATCGGAGCCGAGTGGGGCCTGCCGATCGGCAGTTCGGTTCAAATGTCTGTCGGGTGCCGATGCGTTGGGCGGGGTACAACGGGAGCCGTCGGTCCGCTCCGCTGGAACTTCGGAAGCATCTAGACAGGTGATGGGCATTGACTTGGACTTTGACACTCCCCTACAAAACTTTGCAGATTTCTTTTCCAATGAAACTAAACAACACATCGAAACATTGAGAACATAGCTCGCAGTATTGGCTACCAGTACTGACTGCCTGTGTCTTAAGCGCTAGTTCAACAATCAGTCTCTCTGTCTAAGCCTCGACGCTCCACCTGAATGCCATGACAAGCATATATATGAGTATGAGATGTGCTACAATACCTCCATGTCAAGCGGCATCGCCCAATCTCCAATCTTCAAGAGCGCCACCCTTCACGTGAGGGCTTCCTGCTACTAACGCCTGTGAACATACACATTACAAGTAGCTAATGAACCGCGCTCGCACTAAATAAGTTTCATTTATACAAGAGGAAGGCTCACTCAAGTCCATCAATTCTCATGCAATACTAATTGTCTGCAAGTCTCTGCATGCAGCAGCTAGACTATCAACAGTCTGCCAGTAATATTGATAACTTCACTTCAGTTATATTTGAACTCCCTTCAACCCAACTTTGGTTGTTGCTCTCTTCCTTTATTAACTGACATCTCTGATATTTCAACAAATAAAGGACTAGTCAACTTCTATCATCACTAAATCAATGCTAAAATAACAGCAGCTCGTCAGGTTTTGAGTATTATAGCATCTCACTAGAAGAGCCCTGCCTTGCTGGTTTCCTATTTTACTTATATTTCCTTCCAGAAGATTTCTTTTGTGCGAATCCAGTTACTTTGCTATAGCTTCAGTAAAACATGGGTTTATGGTGTCACTCTTGCATCTTGATTCCTCTTTTCAAACTCTTTTGTTGTGGTCAGTATGTTTATCCTTACTTGTGACTTCTTTTTTGGTGCCACTGTCTTTTAAAATGCTGTTCTCAATCGCCTTTAACTGAAATTATTAGTCTTACAAAGCATTGCACTCTCCTATCCAGTTACAAGTTTACATCCTTCTTCACTTGTCGCCATATACCATGACTGCAACCTCCCCCTGATTGAACGCCTATACCGGCCTACCATCGTGCCTTCCTCATGCGGGAGACTTCCGTTTCTGCCAACCCTTCACAGCTCTGAATCTGCACGTCGCCTATAAAAAGAGTCTTCCTTTGCCCGGATACTGTCAATGGAATTTTTCCTTCTTCACCCTCGCGCGCCATCATACCAACACCAAGCAGTCTACCCCGAACTTTTCCTTCTACACCCTCGCGCGCCATCGTACCAACACCAAGCAGTCTACCCCGAACTTTTCCTTCTACACCCTCGCGCGCCATCGTACCAACACCAAGCAGTCTACCCCTAAACTGAGGCCTAGGCATCAATTTTGAGACAGATTTTGAATCAGCTGCCAAGTCAAGGTTATTCCTACCTTCTTCAATTGATACTCTGACTTCCTCGACTGACGTACTCAAGATGGCTATCTCCAAGATCAGCAAGGAGACTACCACCAAGCTCTCTCCCGAAATGGAATGCGAAATTGCTTTCTTGGAGATTCTCGCAAACCATTCTCATTCTAATAAAGCTTTTGAGGAAGCTAAGAACAAGGCCGTCGAGAAGGCCAAGAAGAAAATTCTCGACAAGGTCAAGAAGAAGGCTCACGAGAGGACCGAGACGGAGGATCTGGAGAAGGCTCCGAAGAAGGCCTTCGAAGAGGACTCCGAAGAAAAAAGAATCTAAAAAAGTCTCGCCATCGCTAAGAGAAAGGCCCTCGGGGATTGCGATATAGACTCCGCCATGAAGATTGTCGAGGAGTCTCTCGAGGGGGCTTTCGCAAAGGCCAAGAAGTCGGCTCTCGGAAATATCACGAAGAAGGCTTAGAAAATAGTTATCGAGCAATTAGAGGTCAAGCAAATCAAACAATTGGGCCCATCATCGAGTCTCGTACCCAGAGGTTCTTCAGGGACCCATCGACGACCCCCTGCAAACCTGCATGGAACTATGCGTCCCTAACGCATCGGACTGGGTCCTGAACCAACAGCAGCCTACTAGAATTCCAGACCAGCCACCCTTCCCCCTCCTCTGCGCTGACGAAAAGAACACGAGTTTCCAAATAACCCCTCGGTTCACTCACCCTGACGAATGTTCCGTCAGTCCCGCCTCGTAGACCAACACTCTTTTCACCGCAAAACGCCACCTCACTCATCCCTCTCCCTTCAATAGGCATTGCAACTAGATACACTCACCGGCGAGACAAAATGGCAGAGAACACTCCGGTCGCCGCACCGAGCACGGCGTCACCCCCGACGAACCCGGCCCCCGCCTCGCAGGGCACCGTTCCGCCTCCGCCTCCGCCACCGCCACCGGCTGACACCGGCGATGAGAACGCGGCTATACCAGCCGACGAGGACTCTCACGTTCGTCGCACTGTCCCCAAGCCAAGCCGATCCGGCACGAAAATGAACATCGCGCGCTGATTCTTCTTGAAATAGACGGATGACGGTTTCTCTACAGAAGACCAAATGTAAAATGCTCTCGGGGCAGACCACTCCTACCAGCCAAGAATGTGTTCGTGAACTTTCCGGGCCGGGGCTGACCAGCTGGCTTGGAAACCACACAGCTCAACCTACACCGCCTCGCTGACGTCGAGCGTCCTCGACTACCCCGAGGAGTACGGCCGGCGCTACCACGCCTACCGCGCCGGAGGTTCGTCCTCTTTTCTCTTTTAATTCTCACCTTTTTTTTTTAAAAAAAAAAAAAAACCTCCCTCCATGGTCGACGAAGCATCTGACGCGCCCGTCTCTCCCCGCAGCGTATCCCCTGCCCAACGACGAGAGGGAGTCGGACCGCCTCGACATAACCCACTCGTTAATGTACAGACTCCTCGGGCACAAATTCTACCTCGCGCCGCTCGAGCGGGAAAAGACCCGCCGCATTCTCGACGTCGGCACCGGCACCGGAACGTGTGAGTGGACACAACCGGGGAACCCGGGTTGTTGTTAGATTTTCTCTGCTAACGGGAGGCGACCTTTCTTCTCAAAAGGGGCCGTCGAGATTGGCGATTTATTCCCCAGCGCCGAGGTGATTGGAAACGACCTGAGCGCCATCCAGCCCGAGTGGTGAGCTCGTCCCTCCCTCATTTTCCCGCCTCACACTCACAAAACACTCGCGCTGGTATCGAGTTTCGTTAATGACGTGGATGCCAGGACCCCTCCCAACGTCAGATTTGAGGTGGACGACGTCGAAAGCCCGTGGGTCGGCCATGAAAAATACGACTTCATCATGTGCCGCTACATGGCCGCTGCAATCAAGGACTGGCCCAAACTGATCCGGAACATTTACAAGTAAAGACATGCCCCCTCTCCCTCTGCCCGCAAACCTCCCACAAGGAGAAAAATAAGAACAAGGAAAAGAAATATGTTCCTAGCCTAACCGCATAAAACAGCAACCTTAAACCCGGCGGCTGGGCCGAGTTCCAGGACATGGACATTGAGCTATATTCGGACGACGGCACGCTCACCGAGGCACACGCCACGCGGGACTGGAGCCGGACCTTCGTCACGACGCTCCGCAGCATGGGTCTCGATCCGGCGCCGGGCCCGCAGCTCGAGGGCTGGGTCCGGGCTTTGCCGTTTGAAAACACCTTCCACCGCCGGTACAAGGTTCCCGTGGGGCCGTGGCCCAAGGATCCCTTCTACAAGGAGCTGGGCGGCATGAACCTTTCCTCGACGCTGCAGGGCCTGGAGGGCTTCTCGATGCGCATGTTCTGCGGCGTCCTCGGGCGCTCCGTGGAGGAGGTCCAGGTCCATCTGGCGGGCGTCCGTCAGGAGCTGAAGAGCGGCGCGTTCCATTCTCAGTATGACATGTGAGTGCTTCTTTCTGATCGCTTTCGTTTGTGTGTTTGGGAAGAAAGCTGAGTCGTTTTTTGGGGGGTAGTCACGTCGTCTATGCGCAGAAGCCGCTCGACGCCGAGACGTCCGACGACGAGTAGACGATGCCGGAAATGAGATGTATTGGTCGTGGCCAGCTGTGATGTTGCGGCAGATGGTTCGGCAATGGTTATGCGAGGAGTCGAAAGAGTAGATAACAGAGTCGGCTGCTGCCACGGATGAGGGTTAAAGAGCCGCAGAAGCATCGTGACGAGTCAATATGAAATGGGATCTTTGAACGAAACTGAACTGGTCCCTCGGTGCTGTTGCATAGCTGCCGATGACGGTAAGCTGTCAGCGTTGCGGGAACATTTTGCAGTTTCCAAGGCTGTCTCTAGACTTGTGACTGGCCTTGAATCTTTCTTGGTGGTAAGGGGTAATGCAGAGATTGTCAAAGGGACTCCTGACGTGGTCCGGGGAAGAGAGGCTTCAATGTCGCACGTCCAACCGTCCATTAAAGATGCCAATGTTGCTTTGGCAATTTCAGCCACGCTTCTTTGGCAGACTGCTTGTGTCTACATATCATAGAACATGTTCAAATCTGCAGCTCGACAAGAGACCGCCGGCGGCCTTGGGACTCGACTCAGGTAGTTCCTACAGGTGACTGGAGAGCCCCTTGACCAGGCAAACCGTCGCTTGCCACGTTTCGTACAGCAATTTAAGCGCGATCCTCCACGAAACTGTAGGTAGGGGGAGGGACCTTGACAATGATTGGGCACACGAGACTGAGGGCTGCTTCACGGTGGTCCGTTCGACCTAAAGTACAGGTGGTTGGTGGCGGCGCACCAACAAAACAAACCCGCTTTCGTGGACCAACACGAGCAAAGCGTGCCTTGCCGCAGCAGTTAACGAGATGCTGTGGCTGCAGGTCCTGTCACCGCAACAGGACGAAGGCTGCCCGACGAGGCCTCGACGCGCGAAGCCGGCGCAGTTTGGGCAAATAAGAATGCGGGAAACAGGCGCGAAGGATCCAACGGCATGAACGAGCTGCTCGAGGCGGCGCTTGTGACTAGAGTCTGGAACTCTTGGTAGCTGAGGAGTGTGAATTTTGGCAGATGAAGGACTGGTTGACGGGTGAGAGAAGACGCTTCTTGAATGGGCGTCAATGCTCTTCTTCCGAGAGTGCGGTTAGGCGCGGTGCCCGTGGGAGAGGTCACCGATCGGGCCGGGCCAGATTCACGGCGACAGGCGCGCGCTGAGAGTCGGGCGGCGGAATGGTACTGTATCCGGGCAGGCATACGGCAGCACGTTAGGTAGACCGCCGGGCTTTGTGGACACAGGCGATGGCATGCAGGGGGCATGGGTGTGTATTCTCCGAGTCATCGAGGACCAACGGCTCGCCTCAGGCCAGGTCCAACGAATGCTGTGCTTCACGTGGCGCGCGCTCTTGTCTGCTTCACAGTGTTAACTGCTGCTGTTGCCGGGCCGCGGACGTGGCAGGCGCTGTTTCGAACCAGGAGCGCTTCGCGAAGGAGCCAGAGATGGGCTAGAGTTGACCGAGGAAGCGTCGCCGGTCGAGAGGCGTTGCAGTACCGCGCGCGGAGTGAAGCAAAGCGACGGGACTCGCAATGGCGATGGAACTGAAGATGGGCGAAAATAGAACGCCGCAAGTTGCTTTGATGCATTCAAACACGAATAGAGGATTGGCGAGCCTAACCATGTTGGCAGAAGAATCGGTCGATTGCCATTGTCAGAAGCGGTCGCTTGTCGTTGTCACCATTCATCGCCTTCGCCGTCTTGGCCTATCTCGATTTCCCCGAGCTGCATCGTCATCGTCTCGTGCGTCTTCATCCTTGCCCAGCTGTAGTTACGCGGCAAGACTCGTCGGTTCTTGGTTCTCCACTCGCATCACCAGCCCGCCGGCAGAGTTTTCTCCTTGCTTCCTCCCTACGCAGACTCTCGTCATTGAGATATCACCAAGGCGGTCATCTCAAATCGTGCACTCCTGTCGTCGTTAGCTTCGGAACACCTTTGGACCAACGGAAAGCCATCGACGCCTTGCCACTCGTCACCTCAAGGGCCAGCATTCGAGGGTTTCTCTTAGCAATAGAAAGTCTTGCGACGTCTCTGGTGGACGACGCCGAAAGTGAACAGGTGAGGAAGTCGGTCTGGGACCAATGAAGAGGGAAAGAGCGAGGACTAAGAATAGGCAGGTGTAACTAACTGCCTACCTAGGGCCTATGGTACCTAGTCACGACAGCGACCGCGGAACTCAGCCCGAACGACAGGCCCTGGTCCTTAGCCTGCCTTAAGGCACCTAGCAATCAGGCCTCTTCTAGCGCCCAAGAAGCAGCCCGTCAACCCCATCTACGGGCAGACCGCACTGCACGACACATCACTCAGCCTCCTCAAGGGCCAATCACGACACCAAACGGCCATAGTCACTCGCCATAAGCTCAAGCACCTTGGCTTCGTGTCTATTTATCCACTATTATCCTACTATCCACCTCATTGTCGGTTCTGTGGAAGCCGCATGTCCCCTGCCAGACTTGGACCGTCACTGGACAATTACAGGGCATTCGCTGTTGCAGGTGCCGGTTACCTGTCCCGGCCAGCCAATCCGCGTGAAGCTTCACACCTGGGCAGGCAAGGTGGTAGGCACAATACCTAGATACCTTAGCTTACCAGGGCGTCATCACCACACCTCACATCCGACAGACACGACCGCATCAGCTTCACGCTTCACGAGTCGACCGTGACATACTTTGGCTACCCACCCGAGGCACGTCTCGATAGCCCATACGGCTGCTCTACCTTGCACCGTGTCCGGCGAATACGCCGTCCCATCACACGTACCGGGCGAGAGGCCACGAGGCATCCACGATCGCAAGACGGGAGCAACAGTCGTCACAGCCGTCGCCGTGCGCCATCCGCTTCTTTGATTCAATCGAGCTGCTTAATTAGTCGTGTGTGTTCGAAGCACCAACGAGTCCAACCAACGGCCGAGAGCACCTCACCCCATCAGGTAGTCAGCCAAGCAGGACGCACCACATCACGACGCAGAGACGACGACGAATCGACGACAGTCATCTACTTGATTTGTGTCGAACAGAAGATACAGAGACAAGCCAATCTGCCCGCTTTCTTTTGGCGCGCAAGCAACCGATTCACCCCAGGAGCAGAGCAGGGCAGGACCTCAGCACCAGCAGCACCGGCAGCATCAGCAACCCCCTGTACAATTACCCTACAGCGTACCCAGGTGCCCAGGAGTGGAGGCCAGCGTCTCCTGCAGCAGGTTCGGCACGCACTAAGGCAGTGAAGACCACACGCCACACACCACACGCGCCCACTCGGCCAATCATATCGCCGCGCCAGTCCGGTCCCTCCTCGAAGACGTTCCGTGGCCGCTTTAGCCACACCCTCGTCTCACGACTCCGACTCCCACTCATCTCGACCCGACTCGACTACCCCTGGCTGGCCCATCACCCATCTCAACCATCACCTATTCGCCTGCTGTTTCTTCACCGTCGTCGTGTTTTCCCTCCCATCGTGTCCCCGTCCACGCTACGCTGCGCTCCCGCCGCGCGCCACGCCTCCAATCTCGTTGGATCCCGCCTTTGCTGTCACCACTTACACCATCCTGCCACGCGCTACGCCATCCATCTACATCTCTCGCATCCCATCGCATCTCGTCACCACACGCCTTCTTGCACCCCTCCACGTCGTCTGCTACCCCTCCCCATCGCATCCCATCGCATCCCATCGTCCAGCCTGCCCTGCTGGCCACGCTTGCAAGACCAAAGACCGTCCTTCTGCCAGCTTGCTCTCTCTTCCCGCTCGCGCAAACCATTCCTGGACGAATAAGACTGCCTTGTTATTTCCCACCTGTTCCCCCCCCAGCAACCCCAGACCAGCTTTCCGGGAGCACATCAGATTTCTCTTCGTCCTTGCCGCCGCCAGACCAGAGCTTAACCTGGCCCTGTCGTTCTCTTCCAACCTTGGCTTGCTTCCGTCACTTACACCGCGCACAACAAGGCGCCTATCTGATCTCGCAGTGACAATATAACCTTCTCCCACCCTCCAACTGCCGACCTCTTTTCTCTCCCTCTCCACGGGCACCTCGTCTCTGCACCGTCTAGGCCGCTTGACTTCTTCCCCCACAAGTCAGAGTCATTCACTTGACTGGTCCTCCCACGTCCATCACACACACACATTCGCTATACATTCGCCTCTACCTTGTCATCTCTCTCTCTCTCTCTCTCGCCATCATGCCTGGTAACAAGCCCAAGTTGACCCAGCTGGCCACCCCCGTCACTGGGACCTTTCCCTCGGAGACCATCTTCTCGGCGAGCACGCCGCTCTCCGCCAGGCCAATGTCTTGCAAAGACCTCCCCATCAAGACGCCCATCAGTCCCCCAACCGCATATACCGACTTCCTCAAGGTCATGTCCCTCAACTCGCCCGCCGCCTTCAGGCCGTCATCCTCGGGCGATACCACTCCAGAGTCTACCACCGACTCGACGCCGTCCACCGCCGCCAGCGAAGAGACAGACGTCTCGTGCAAGTGCGAGCTTGACCACAAACTGCCCGCCACTGCTCCTGCTGTTCCCCCGAGTCCTTTCACCCAGCTGCCCATGTCCGCCCCCGCCACCGGCGCAAACTGCTTTCCCAGCCTCAAGATTCCTCCTTCGCCAGCAGTATCGCACATGGACTCCCCGATAACCGCCAGCACCATGCGCTCTCCCTTCAGCGCCAGATCCGTCCACTCGGTGTTCGACTGGGACGCAGCGCTCAAGGCGAAGAGGCTAAACGACTCCAAGAAGCCTTCACGGACCAGCGTGAAGAACATTCGCGAGGTCGTCACGCGAACCGTGACATACACACCAAGGATGAACCCAGCACCAAAGGGCAAGAGGAGGAAAGTGGAATGAACGCCACTCGGTTCCGAGGCAATGGACAAGAATTCGTCCATATACCCCTGCATATCCTTTGTTCGACACATTTAGGACCAACCAACAACGCACAAACACCACTCACCACGACACGGGCTCAGCGCCACGGCAACGAAAAACGGAAATGTGATGAAGCAGGCTCTTCCCACGGAGGGACATACCACCCGACTTGATTCTGAAGGAGGCACCACCAGCGCACACCACAGCGCAATCTCATGTCGCATGACTGGCGGACTGGCGATACTATTTCACTTGGGCGGGACATTTTGCGCGAAAGAAAGGGAGGAAAGCGTTTTTTTTTACATCATTTCACGTTTAACACACCCAGCGTCCCTGCCAGGGCCGCAACACACGGAGTTCTTTGGCGTCATCTACACGATGTTCATGTTTCGATACCAGGAACCAACATGGCTGGAAGAACTCTGATCTTCGAGCAAGGGACGGGGGAAGCTCGTCGCTTTCGGTGAGGGCAGAACAGAACAGGGCTCAGAGGAGAGAGCCGGCATGTCTAGTACACAGCGCGCCAGGTAGCCTAATCGAGCATACTGTGTATACCCCGTCCAGCAACACTCTCAGCGTGCTTAGTGGTGGTAGTCTGGTGGGTTTGCGGGTTTCTGTTTGTTTACCGTTGCACGGCCAGCAGGTCGGTGCAGCGCGGCCGGTGATGCGGCCTGCGTTTGCCCCGCCGAGGCAGACTGCGCTGCTGACTGTTGGCCGTAGCAACAGGAGCGAGAGGACGAGAATATCTCGCATACATTGTCTTCTCGTGACGTGGTGCCGGGAGAACCTATTTCTGGCCCAATTCACCCAGCAAACATGTCCAACCCGACCATCATTATCTTTTGGTCCCGGGTCATATTCTCTACTAACATTCCCGCAAGACACGGACGTGGTGGAGGACATCTCGCGCATCTTTACCACCATGCTCAGCATAGGCAACGCGTATAGGTGCATAGCGGCCGATCTTACTCGCAGCATGCCAACTCGAGGCTGGGAACGAGGACCTCGGTACAGGGGTATCCGTCCACAGAGGCTTGGAGAGTGAAGAGTCGAATCCAGCGACGCAGGGAGAAATAAAAAGTGTAGAAACACCCATGCCGCTTTCCTTGAGCTCCCCACCATCGTTTTCCGTCACTATCTGGCATGACGGGAACGGGAACTGCGTCGAGGATGATGCATACACGCCCCCTCCCCATCTCTCCCCTCCTCTTCCCCTCCGCCTCTGCCCGCCATCACCTCCGTTTGAATATGTTTTGCAGGTTCGCGATTGAGATCAGGACTACGTCACGTGAAGACTCGCGAACGCCCTTTGACAATAAGAATCGTGAAAATGTTCAAGTTGGAGCGCCCTCCTCCTCAGTGTAGTCTCTTTCTACTCAATAACCAAAGGGAAGAAAGAAGAGATAATCCAAGTCCATCGCCTCAAAATCACCCGCAGGGATTCCAAAGACGTAAAAGCAGCATCGAATCCCTTCCCCCCATACCGAATCCAGAACTAGTACGACCCGGGATCCCGGGCTCTGAGTAGCGTGGGTAACCTCACTGGACCAAGAAACAGCACTCACACGCCCCTCGTCCCCAGTCACCTCACTCTGCTAAGCGCTTGGCCTCACAACCTGACAGGGGCTGCGATTGGCCGCGCCGCTGGGGCCGCGGGGGGATGAGCAGGGGTACGCGGTGGTTCGCCAACGGTGGACGACGACGGGATTGGTCGGCGGGCATGTGTTAAGCGCCCGGTTCGGCGTCCTGTTCCTGGTGTGGGGGAGGGACGGGAGAGCGTTTTGTGTGTGCGCCTGTCTTTTGTTTTCTGCTCTGTGATGAAGTTTCGAAAAAGAAGGTCACGGGGGCGTGATACGAAGCGTCATCTGGTGATGTGTGCGCAAGGATATTCTACGCAGATATTCTGTCCAAAGTCTGAAGAAACGGATTAGAGATGAGACGAGACGAGGTCCCATGGTGAAGGGATGATGCTGGTAGCGCTATAGCCAAATCCAACAACACCCGTCGAATCGGCTGCGAGCCGTACGCTCTTCGTCTGGCGGTGAAGCCAGACACCAGTCTAGAAGCAAGTTAAGACGATGACCACCATCCGTCCCGTACATTAGCCATCTGCCTGGTCCACGTCGGTCTCACCCTCGCCCACGACGGACGTGACGACTCGCTCCCCTCAGCATGCACCCGCAGCGCGAAACGTCGCAGCGACAGGAAAAACAAATAAACAACGCTGCACGTTCACGGTCCCAGAGTCCCATGTTTTGTCCGCGTGGTATTCGAGTCCTTTTGCCCACCCGCGTGAGTCCCAGCAGCCCAGCACGGCGCGTCCTTCCCGCCCAACCTCCGTCGCATCTCGTTGGTGCATCGTGATTGGCCGCAGGGGTGCGAGACCGACGAAAGAAAATCTCCGACCCAAAACGAAACCCTGTCCGTCCTTCTGCGCGTGTCTGAGTGGGCGTCTCGAGGATCTGATACCAGATTTAGAAACCGTACCCTCGTTCGCGCCGGAGACCCTGGGCACCGCTGAAACAAAGGCCAAGACTCTCCTGCCGTTCATCAAATGAATACCTTGAAACGGTAAAGCTGGTCTGGGAAACATGGTTGGCTCTGTCGTCTTTGGAAGCCTTGCAGTATCTCTTGACCGGTGATCCGATGCAGCTATCCAGGGGCAACGGGTGTTTCAGAGTCTTCTTTCGCTCCTTCCATGCTTCTGTGGTTCGTACCGCGTGATCATCTCGAAGATCCGCTCCTATTTTTGGGTGCTCGGCTGTCGTGTTGCTTGTTTGCGAGATGAGCTTCAGAAAGCTGACATGAGCGCACACTGAAGCTGTGTTTGCCGCCCATCGGATTGCGCCCCGCAGAATCGGCTCGACCCGACATCTTCCCGTGTTCGCCAGCCGCCGGATCTCAGAGCAATTTCCGCTCGTGACAGGACGCAATATCCCGAGCGAGCACTCTTCCGTGAGCGAGACATTCCGAGACCGACTGCTTCAGTCCACCACTCGGACTTCCTTGGCTACCGCGTTGCAGAGCACTACCTTCACGCCTGCTCCCGTGAGCACGTGGATCCAAAGGCGCTGCGTGTCGCTAAGCCGGTCGTTGGCGCTCTTGACCTCGGCGAACATGCACTCCTTCTCCGGTTCCGTCCTCCAGAGTATCAGATCAGGCAGGCCGCCGCCCCGTTGCCGGTATTCCTGCGCCATCACCTTGCAGACGGCAGCTAGCGCGCTGCCGTCGAAGCAGTTGACCAGCTCGACGAGATCCTCAACCTCGTAGTCCCAGTTGAGCCCGATGACGCACGTCTTGCGCTCGCTTTCCCTGTCGTTGACCTCCCGGATGATGCCCTCCGCGCCTCCGTTTGCAATTTCCACCAGACGATGATTAATCTCGGAAGCCCGGCTCGGGTAAAAGGAATCGGTATGCAGGTCTAGCGGACACGTCTGGTATGCCGTCTGGAAGACGTTGGGAATGTAAAGGAAAAGTATGTCGTAAAAGAGATAGGCGAAGAGCGTGCGCACGATGCCTCCCTCGGCGTGATAGCCTTTGTACCCTTGACTGCGGTACGAGCTCAGACACATTTCCTCAACGCTGCACTCGCCGCCTTCCTCCAGCTCGTCGACCCATATCGTTTTCGTGCTGGCCTGGCGGCCATTCCTACCCTGGGGATCCTCCCTTTTCAGCTGGATGCCCTCCACTGTGTGCTCTACGGGTTTCTGTAGACGAACGTGACCGAAGTCGTGTTGCAATCGTCGAGGTATTCGCAGTTGCTTCTCAAGCTTGACGAGGCGTTTCTGCAGGTCGTAATGAAATATCAAATGGCAGTCGTTGTCCTGCAGACCGGCTTCGCACGTCGCCGCGGCGATCCTCTTCCAGTGCTTTTTCTGAATGTCGGGATCGGCAGAGATGGGGTTCGCATCAATGGCATGCATGTAGTGCTCTTCCAACAACGCCTTCCGCTGGTACCAGCTACCTCGTCTTGCCGGATGGAATAAGTGCTGGTCGAGCAACTCGGTGAGCAGGGCGTATTCGCGGCCATGATCCTTCAATCTCCCGAATACGTATGCTGCTTTGTGGACGATTCGGGTGTAGGAGTGCACAGGCGTAAAGCGTCTGAGATATGCACCCTCGCCCTCTTCATACACGCGCGCCTCCTTCTCCTCCTCTTCGTTGAGAAGCGTCCTCCACCGAGGATAAACCCGTTCGAATATGTCCACGACTTTGCGGAACCCTGCCTGCCCAGGCGGTTTGCCAAACTCCAAGACCTCATCAACCTCAGCTTCAACTCGAATGGCAGCCTCGAATTCAAGAACGTGCCTGCGGGAGGCAAAGATGTTGGTGCTCCGACAGACAATGTACTCGGGGTAGCTTCGTCGGGCAATACTGGCAAGGATGATTGCTGTAAGAGACCGTTCGGTCCACTCTGTCGACCGATAGAAGACCAAGTGCACCCTCTCGAACAGCTTGTACGTCAGGGGCGACAGTCTCATGCAAGGCCCGGTAACCACCCTGATTTTCTCCAGATAATACCCCATCTGGTTGGAGTCCTGTCTGCTCAACGCTGGGGGTGTGTCTCGCCCTCCCATCGGGGTTTTGGGGCTCTGCTGTCCACTCGTAGTTCTCTGGAGACCGTGGGCAAAGAGATCGGTCTGCTGGTGGCCTGTCCGACAGAGAGCTTTGACCAAATCTGCCTTGTTCCGGCCCTGGAACTTGGCTTCTTTAGCCAAGTCTTTCAACTCGTCGAGACTCAAAAGGGAAGCTGCTTCTTCAATCGTCGTGATGTGCTCATCAGAGGCATCCGCAAATGTGAAGGTATCACTGAGACTAAACTCCTCAAGATCTACACCTTCGACTGGGTTGTCATCCGCAGAGATGTCGACTACTGGAAGCTCGCGAACTTCTTGCAGCGATTGAATAGCCGTTTCAGGATCGGAGATATCGCTGTAGTAGCCGAGTCGGTCCTGGCGGTGCCAAGCTGACGTCTTGCGGAGGAACAGGCGGACATAGCTGTTGCGTCCGTCAGCTCCTGGTCGCAGACAGAACTGCGTCAACCTACAGATACTGCGCCTCGTAGTCCAGTTTGCTCCACTCCTCGAATACACGACATTCTTTTCCGTCAAATAGGTGAGACTCATCTGCCAGGACGGCGTCCAAAGCGAGATTGAAAGCATCCACGTAGATGGAGCTTTTGCCCCTGACCCATTTGCGGTCCTTCTGCGATGACTCTTTCTCACTAACAGCGCTGACCTGAGAGCTTCTCATCAACTCGTACTCTTCAATAGCCTCCTTATCTGCTTGGATAGGTGGCAAGGCATCTTCAATTGCAGTATGGCGAATGTGGCGACCACTATCATCTTCTCCATCAGAAACATCATGGACGGTGAACCCAGATGTATCGGCATCTTCAGTGGCTGATTTCTCATCTTCGTCGTCGCTGTCCGGCACCTCGATCCTGGCCTTCTTTGCGGGGCGTTCACCAAGTGGCGAGGGCTTTGACGGCCTCGTAGGCGATCTCGCTGGCGACTGCTGACTCGGCCGCGGCAGCCGCTGTACAAAAGCATCCATGTTTTGGCGCAGACAAATCCCACATCGTCAATTCAATGAGAAAGATTAAAGCAAGATTGCGCGGGAGCCTGTCAAGGGTCGTCCGGTCTGGCTTAGGTCACTTTTGCGTGGCGTCATGGGACTGGACGACGCGTAAACAGGAAGCACGTCACAACAGGAAAGTGGCATTTCGCAACGCGGAGTCAGGTGACCTCGCGTAAATGAGCTCCGATCCGGGGCCCCAGCTCGTCGAATCTTCAGACAAGTTCAAACATTGATGACAGCTACGAAACCCGCTGTCACAAGCCATTGACAACAATTGGCTGCCTTTGAAGCTTGCGCGTGTCTTTCAGTTCCCTGTTCCGGTCAAATAAAGGCTCCTTCTCCACACTGAGTCCTTGCTCTTTTGAACGCGCATGCCCCCAACCACCCCCCACAAAGCCTGCTTTGCCGTCCATCGCAAATGCCTCACGATCCACGAGAACTACTGCATTCGACAGCAGCACCACTGCTCCGCTTAGTCGTCAACAAACCCACAGAAGCTGTGACACATAGTCACTTCCGCTTTACATCCTTCATAATGTCGAACCCACCTCCAAGAGAAACTCCCATACCTCCACCCGTCATCCCCACACACTCATTCTCGTCAACACCAGCGTCGCGACCGCCTCCAGCTCCAGCTCCTACGACTACGCCCGCGCCAGAACCGTCAATGCCTCCCGCCCCCACAGCTGACGTTCCTATGAGGGACGCAAACGAGCCGGCCTCTGTAAGAAGGAACACCCCCGTGTCTGTGTTGGACCGTAGCTGACAATTGCTCCCAGTCGCCTGCTCCCGCTCCTCAGACCGCCCCTAGCCCTGCTCCTGGCGCGCGTTACGGTACGCCCAGCCGCGGACTGAACAGCGGCGACGGCGGCCCCAGCTCTTCCCGCGCCGGTTCCGTCCACCCTGAAGCCAGCAACCTCAACCTGCCCAGTCACCCGACCTCCCATGGCGACACGGCGCGCATGTACATAAACAACAACGTCACCAGTGTTCTGCTGGAGGGCATGAAGATGATTGGCAAGGACCAGTAAGGCAAATCCACGGTTGCGAGCATGCGCTGAGCTAACCGATTTGATAGGCCCGATAGCCCTCTGAAGGTATTGGGCGAGTTTCTTCTTCAAAAGTCACGGGAGAAGGGGGAGCCTGGTTCTGTGAACTGAAACTACCGATAGCATCTTAGGTTCCTGGGACGAAGGAAGGATCACGTTGGCATTGCAGATTATGGTAGCTTTCATCTGGCTAGGCGTTCAGGTGGCACAAAAGTCGCAAGGCACATGCGACACCAACAGAAGTCGGAGCGGTACGACACACGACACGAATTGATACCACTATTGTCATAAACTTTGAATTTCGTAGCAGCCCCTGTTGAGGCTGGCCATTCGTGTTGCCATGGAGAAGACCCTTCTTTTCATTTCGTCTACTTTGTTTCAAGTGACTCGAAGGCTTTTGAAGTGTGATAAAAAACTTTTTCGTTTCTTTCCCTGGCTACCTCGCGACGGCCAACGGGCCCAGTCAAGAGCTGACGTGCATCGGAGCCCTTTTTTAAGAATATGCGGCTGAGCATAGCTTCCCTGATACCCCCAACTCCATTGACCAAGAACCCGCCAAACCGCGCCACGCGGGCGCGATGACTACACGCGGCGGCGGCGACAACCGTTGCTCATTTTCGTTGCGACGGTGAGAGACGCTTAGGCGACAATGGTGGAGGCGGTGGCGGACTCGTACTTCCAGGTGGGGGGGAGGACACCGACGGTCTTGTAGTAGCGGGCGAGACGGTGGATACGGGACTCGATGAGAATCAGGCGGAACTTGGAGTCCTTGTCCTTGCGGTTGCGCTCGAGGTGCTTGCGGACGGCGACGGCCTGGTGACGGTCGGGTGTCAGTTTATCCCGGTCCTCCACTGCATCCATCCGTCCTCCTGCGATAGGATTCACGGGTGTGGGAGAACGTACCTTCTTGATGAGCATGTACAGGTCCTCAGGGAGGTCGGGGGCAAGGCCTGTTCATCATCTCTCTGTCAGCCTAGACCAAACAGAGGCGCACATTTTCATGCGTGGTTTTTGAGAGGGATGTGATCCCGTCTCGCGGACAGTTTTGAATCTTCTTTGCGAGAGTTCTTCGCAACTGCCGCTGATTGTTCACTCGTAAGGGGTGGTCGTACCGCTGGACTTGAGGATGCGGAGGATACGGTTGCCTATGCCCTCGTTAGTCTTCTCGCTCCATCTTCTTTCGCAAAATTCGACGACTTCTCGCCGGGGACGAGCGCAACATACCGGTGACAACGCGGACCTGGGCAACACCGTGGGAGTCACGGAGGATGACACCAATCTGGGAGGGGGTGGCACCCTTCTTGGCCAGCTTGCAGATCTGGTCGACGACCTGCTCGGGGGTGGTCTTGAGCCACGAGGGGGGGTTACGCGAGTAGGGGATCGCGGAGGCAGAGATACCCTTTCCCTTGGAGTGAAGACGGCCCATTTTGACGTTGTTTGGGGTGTTGTCGGCTGGAGAGGGGTCAGTCGGTCGGTTGGTCGCTGGTCGGATTCGAGGAGCAGGAAAATGGAAAAGTTCACGATCTCAAACTTTTGCAATGGTCTGGCTGGTCGGTCGGTGGGACTGTCGGCGGTGGATTGTGCGATCGGATATTCCTCGCGTAATTAGGGTCTGCTAGCAATGCGTGCTGGACTTCTACTGTGCAGCGTGCTCCTCCAAGGGAAAATTTGTTCAATGAAGGGACCCGCTCTGGAGGGAGCCTGGAGCGTGCGCTGCGGCTCTTTTACGTCTGTGCGTCACGTTGCTTACCTTAATCTTCGCGAGCTCGAGATTTTCCTTCAGCCTTCACCATCTTCAACCTTCATGAGGTGCTTTAGCTCCAGCGTTGGCAAACGGGTGCAAAGGGCACCAACGTTGACACAAAATCCATCAGGTAAGCATACACTTGTTGTTGTCAACAACTTTCTCCCACCCTCAGCACCAAATGATGATCAACACCTTCTATACTTTTTTCTGGTACCTCTTATTTTAAAGCCTTCGGGCTTGATGAATGAACCGGACTTCTGAATCGCTGCACTATTCACGTCTCCTCACACTTTGGCATCTGCTCCTGGGACACGAAGCTAACTGCAACAAGGTTCCACGCCTGGAAAGCAATCTGAGATTGCCGGCGTTGTGTCGAGTGCTGGGCTGCCCGAACTGAATGCACACGGGTGCTTGGGCAGGTTTTTGAATATGAAGGGATGTGTCAAGTACTTAATATAATCATCAATTCTCTCGCACCGTTTTTGGACTTGGTGTGCAATGTGTCCTTGCGTGCCCTTGATACTGCCCGCTACCACGCGTTCTGTCAGTAATCATTGCGACACAAGACTACCTCATCATGGGTAGCTTATACCAGTCAAAGTGAACGGTTGTTGATTAGAATCGCACGAAGAGCACCTTGCTCGCAGCCTATTGAAGTGTCGATAGGCATCTCTTGCGCTTCATCCACCGCCTCGTTGCTCGACCATTTCGATGATATGTTACAACGTTTTGGGTGGTTACAAGGTGGCCAAAAACTGGTCTGCCTGGAACTTTTCTCCTCGTCTCGCCGTCCCGATACTAATTCTAACACTGGCCCATTGTGTCCAATGAGACCCCTATTACCAGGCTCCGACCTCGAAGTTCTCCTGCAAATCCGGATTAGTTCAGCTCTGGTACATGTGCCATTAGGAGACCGTACCTCAGGGAAGTATGTGGTGACGACCGTCCGGTCTGCAAACTTGCGACCTGCAAGCGCCTGGAGCGCCTTCTTGGAGATTTCCGTCGTCTCGAACTTGACAAAGATCTTGCCGACACCAGCGGACTGCCGGCTTCCGCCAACTGGTCGGGGAATCTTGACGTCGAGAACCTTGCCGAATTTGGCGCATTCCTCTTCGACATCCTCCTTGATTTCTACGACAAAGTCAGCAGTGGCAATTCAGCAAAGGACTCTCTGCCATACCTTCGTAGTCATCGTTGTCCATCAATTCCTCCGGGGTCACCATGTTCAGCAGCTGCAGGACACGGGTCTCCCCAGAGTCGGTAGAAGTCGTTCCAGCCAGCATAGACATGGCCGCAACGCCCATTTCAACTCCCGCAACCTGAGTGACTCCCACGCTAGCCTTCTGTACTCTGAGCTTCCTGTCACCCAGATCCATTTCGTTCAGGCCTTGGATAGCAACATCGGTAGCCGACGGATCGACATATTCGCAGAAGGCAATACCCTTGACTCGTTAGCAAGCATTCAGCAAGGGGTGAAAAAAGCACATACCCGAGATTCTTCCGAACTTGTGTCTCTGACCAGCACAAATGCCTTCAACTCCCCAAATGACACTAGCAGTTCTGTGACCTGCTCATCAGACAGGTAAGGCGGCATGTTGACAATGCTGATCTTGTTTGGGGTGTCAATCACGACGTTCGACACGACGCCCGGCTCATAAGGGACGTCGTCCACGACCGCGGGAACAATGTAATCCTTGGGGCGGCGGATCGCCAAGCCTTGGCTGCCTGCCGCACCGTTCGCGGCATCCTCAGGTTCCATGGAAATGCCATCCAAGGCGAGCGCCACCGTCGCATCAGAAGCATTTCTGAATTCGACAACCGCAAACGAGTTATCCTTGGACAGCTGACAGCTCGTGCAGGGATCGGTGGTCTCAATGACGTTCAAGCCGTTGAGCTGAAGGTTGAAGAAGCCGACGATGGAGTCCTCGGTCGCCGAAGAGGGGAGGTTGTTGATCAGAAGACGCTTCGCCTGGCGCGAGTTGCTCGGCTTCAGGGCGGCGCTGTTCACCTGTCCGCCGGGCTGGTTCATGATGGCCTGAAGCTTGCTCGGGTCCATCGGCTGCTGACGCGGAGCACCGGGCAGAGGGAACATGCCTGACAGCTTGGCTTGTTCAGCAGTGACATTCTCATAACCGGGGGGTTTGATGTCCCACTGAGTCAACCGTCGCTTGCGCTCCAGGACCGATGTTATGTTGGTCAAGTCGGGTGTAGGCTCCCGCTTCTTGGGGGGAGGGGTCGCGCTGCGCTGACGTTGCTGTTGTTGCTGCTGCTGCTGCTGTTCGCGCCTTCCGAACCCGCCGTCATCGTGTCTGTCTCGGCCGCCTCGGCGTCGGTCGTCATACGGGTCGCGGTCCCTGCGTCGGTGATCGTCATCGTCTCTTCTCGCATCGCGTCTGGAAGATCCGCGGTCGCGATCCCACTCGCGGTCGCCTCCGGCTGCGCCTCCACGTCTGTCTCGTCCGGAGTATCGGTCTTCGCGTTCGCGCTCGCGGTGGCTGCGGCTAGTAGCGTAGCTGTCTTCGTCATCGCGACGTCTTGAGCTTCGGTCGTAAGGCGAACGGGAGCGTCTGCGGTCGCGATGTCTCTCTCTGTCGCCGCCTCTATCGCCGCCTCTATCGCCGCCTCTGTCGCCGCCTCTGTCTCCACCTCTGTCGCCGCGTCTATCTTCACGGTCTCTCTGCTAATTGTCAGGTCAACGGCTTCGGTCGTTCCCAGTTTGTGGCACTTACCGGGTAATCACGAGATCCCTTGCCTCGCCCATCTTTGACGGTAATCACTGATTAGTGCACCGTAAACAAAGAAAGCGCGCCTCAAAGTGATTGAACTTACCGCGAGTGTAGCTGTCGCCGTTCATGTTTGCGACGTCGCTTTGGAAAACAAGGCTTGACGTCGGTGATGGCAATGGATGCAGCAATGGACACTGAAGGATGGAAAATGCCAATCACCAAACGAGGCGAATGCTGAAGTCAGGCGTCCTTCCACCAGCGCAACGCGAGGCTGGAACTTTTTTCCCTGCAAGGTCGAGTTCTGAAACTGAGGTGTGATTGGTTATAGCTCCATGGAAGGTGGGTCGGTCCGGATGTGTGGGCCCGCTTGCGTCCCCTTTCCGCTAACTCATTCACAGTTAGCCACTAATTAGTCATTCTGCTTACCTAGCCACTACCGCCTCATGAACCTCGGTCATTACCTAAGCAAGCGACTTCTGGCCAAAGTCTCGTTTTCATCAGAGCCTTGGACTCGGAGCAAAATGCCCATTGATTCTTTGTAATCAGAAAGAAACTTGAGGGACTCGTCACCTCTAGACTGTCAACTTCGCTTGACATTCTCTACTTCATGAAGCCGAAGCTGTTCAACAGCTGCGATGGTTGACAGTGCCCATCACATTTGCGGAACTGGCTCTCATCTGTACACCTCCTTCATGTCGCTTCATGACCTGCATAACAAGAAGAGAATTCTGCTGTCTGGGCGCTCCAGCTCACTCTTACAACCTTGATACGGACTGCCGTCGAGCCACGGCACATCGCTGGGGTCTGTGCATGTGCTCTGAGCTCCCAGACGCAGAGCCGATCCTCTGGTGTTTTGGCTCTGCTTCCCACGTCAATGTATCCGTAGTCTGATATAGTGACTTGCTGCAGGTCAAGTCTTCAAAGAGTGTCTCGTTTTTGGCTTCTGTCTTTCTCAGAAGTAAGTAGCAAGCCTACATGGTGCTATCACCTTTCGCGATCTTCAAAATTGGGTCATTTCGCTCTCTCCGCCGTCCGGGCTTACTACAGCTTTGATATCCAGACTGGAAAACCCCTTGATATGTGACTCGCGGCTGCTGGATTACATTCGTAAGCCTCGTAAGCCACCGCCAAATTCATCACTCCAGCAAAAACAGAAAAAAAACATGCAACACCGGGCATTCGCCAGTCGTCACCGACCTGGCTACTACTCCGGCCCTCACTGGTTTGTCGATAGGAGAGCGGACGGGATCCCGATTTCTCCAGTGGGTATGGTCGCATGTGATCGGTGACCTACTGAAAGGGTTGATGTAGGATGGGTGGGCGATGCGGTCAGCAATATCAAACCAGCAATACCTTATTATCCTCCTTCCACCGAGCTGCAACCTGTGCCGATTTCCCGACAGCGCCCTTCCGGACCAGCTCAGTTCGCCCCAGAGTCATGGCGCAGGTACGGACAACAGACGAGGACTAGCTTTCAAGGGAGGATGCGGACAGTCTAAATATTGTCTCGTCCTCAGCCTCGGGACCCTCGCTACACACAGTCCGTTCCTGGGCACTAGTGCGACACCAAGGTCACTGACGATGCTCTAGCGCCTGCATTTTCCGGAGCTGATTGGTCTCCATCGGAACGCGGGTTGTTTCTTCTTCCAGGGACGATGCTTTTTCTTCCCGTGGCGAAGATGGTCATGTTGCCATTGTGAGCAGCAGTTGCTGTGCGAGGTCATTAGGCTGTAAGTGACATGCCAACATCGATTCTTGATGCAAGCTAATCGCCTCACAAGAGTATGCCAAATGGAGATCCGCCAGTACCCAAGCGCCTGGTGGGCAGAAGTTGGCTGTGACGGAAGTTTAAGCTAGCTACATGCGGAAGAGAGGTCTGGTCCACGTGGAAAGCATCCCTCGAGGCTACAGTCGTTGAAGTAAGCTGAGTCTGCAGGTCTTGGCCAAGTCCGCTGAAGAAGTGCAGATAATGAACCTCGTTGGTCCAGGTTTCTACATGACAGTCAACGTCTACCCTTGTTCTTCTTGTCAAACGCTCGTCTAGTCGGAAGACCGGTGATGTGACCCACATGGTCATTCTTCAACGACATCAGTGGTAGTCCTCTCTCCTCCTTGAGTTACTAGGTAGTTCTTAACAGCCACTCACTTGATCTTAACGTGGATGCCAAACCGGTAGTCCACGAGGCCTAGACGTGTTGCACTGGTATCATGAACGGTGCCGGTACTCAGTTCACACAGGTAGTCGTCCACTCGGCCTTGACTTCGGTCTGGCCGCAGAAGCTACGGAAGCTGAGTCTTTGTCGTCTGCATCGTCAAGGTACCCTTCTCGGTTACCTCGCCCGCATCGGTGTACCGCAACTGGGCCATCGCATATATCGAACAAAGATGCCGCGGAAACGCCACAGCTACCGGACTCGCACGACCGCGTGGTGGCATAAGCCTTGTCCCCACCGAAGAAGCTCCCATCAGACCGTGATCGATCCTCTCTGCCGCTCTAGCCTATTCTTCCACCTGCAGCCAAGCATCTGCATCTCGAGCGGTCTCAGCCCCTCCCGGGACCGAGTGCCAGACCCCGTCGCTATGCCCGGGACTTGCGCATGCGAGAACTGGACGGCGATAAGTATCGCGCGATGCCCAGGTACTTTGTACGTTCTTTCCGGCTCCTGGTTCGTCGATTCCTGCCGCCCCCCTTCGTCAGACACATCGTTGCCAGAAGCAGAACGCGTACCGCATCATGGTTCTCCCATCAGTCGTGGGCATCGCCGCCCTGGTGGCCTTGGCGAAGGCTCAGTCGTCGTCCTCGTCCGCGACAGCAACACCGATTACACCGACGCCTTTTTTCAGCACCATCACCACTGTCCCGACGCGGTCTGCGACTGCCAGAGCGACTGGAGTTTTGAATGCGGAGGCAGAGGCAGCGACTCACACTATTGCCGTCGGTGCTGTTAGTTGATATCGCACATGCTTGTTGACGAGTCTGAACTGACTTGCAGCAGTCGGGTTTCTCGTTCTCGCCAGCCAAACTGACAGCCAACGTCGGCGACACAATTGGTGAGGCACCTGGTGTGTGTGATGGGGTCTAAGCTAACCTCATAAGAATGGATCTTCTATCCCGATGGCCACTCTGTCGTCAGAGCCGAGTTTGGTTTCCCATGTACGCCATACGAATACATCGACATTGGCCGGCAAGGCTTCTACAGTGGCCCTGAATCGGTAAAGGCTATCACGAACGACGTAGGTGTTGACGACTACTTACGTGACGGACGTCAGCTAACACGTCAACAAGATGCCTCGTTATCGTGTCCGAGTCAACGACACTCTCCCAATCTTCTTCTACTGCGGTGCCCCCGGCTCCTGCTACAAGGAGAAGATGATTGGCGTCATCAACGAAGTACGGCATCCGCTCCTCATACTCCCGCAGAAACTGACCCGCGCAGAACTCTACGCAGACCCTCGACAAACAGCTCGAGGCAGCGCTCCCCCTAACAACCCAGATCCTCCCCGGCGAAGCCTTCCCAACAGAGTCCGACGGTTCCAAGGCGTCCAACGGCATCGGCGACGGCGCCGTCATCAACAACTATCACCACAGCATCGGCGGCGGCGCCATTGCCGGAATCGTCATCGGAGCCTCCGCCTTCGTCCTGCTCGGCGGTCTGCTCGTCTACCTCTGCGGACGCCGCGGGGGCCTTAACCGCGCGTACCGCAGAACGTCCACCGCGTACGCGGCACACCACGACCCCGCCGCCGCACCGCCCGTCACGGAGATCAGCTACACCATGCCGTCGAAGAACCCTGACGCCCAAGACTGGAGGAGCAGCCATTACAGCCAGATCAGCGGCCCTTACCGCGATCACTCGGTCTCGCTGTCGCAGTTCCCCAGTCCGCCTACGAGCCCGCAGGCGGGAGGGTATCTGCACCAGGGCATGCGGCCAGCTCACCTGTAAGTTCATGCCTCGGGTGAAGGTGTCTGAATACCGTACTAAAACTTCTCCCAGTGACCACCGCGTTTCGTCCATAGCACCAAGCATCGCCGTCGAGGCGCCAGACAATCAGGCTCCGCCGCCGCCGCCGGTTGAGCTCCCTACCTCTGACGAGCGGCCCGTGTCCATGCCCGCGGGCTCTCCGCCTCCGGGGTACAGGGCGAATCGGTTTTCGTTTGCCGGGCATGAGGCAGACTACCGATCGTCAAAGAATGCGGATAATTGATTACGAGAACGGTGTAGACAAAACCCACGAATGATGCAAGTTCAGGCGGGAAGTGTTTAGTTATGAAGAGTTACGGCGTTGTGGTCCGACTCTGGATTCGTCCGGTCGTGCTGGGTTTGCGTGGCAAGGTTTCGCGGGTGCCAGAAGTCCATGGGCTTTTTTTTGCTACACCGACGATGTGTACGGTATCGTGTAGTGAACATGACCGTTAGGCTTGATTCCCGAGTCTTGGGTCGTTGAGCTTGCATTCATGGCTGTCTCTCAATTATCCAACTATCCGGACTTACTACGTCGATATTGCGGCCGCTAGCCATGCATGTTGAAGTTGTAGATAATTGAGGAACACATGTTGGGTAATGTGGCGGAGGCCTGGAAGGGTGATCACCATGTTCTCAAGGGTTGAAATGAAGGAGGGTTGAAATGAAGGATGCAAGTTGAACGGAAAGGGTGGTCTTAGTCCCGTCATCATGAGCCTCTTACCTGGGATGTGACATTGCACTCCGTTCGCGTGGAACCTCCGTGTCAGGATGGGTACAGGGAAACTGGCAGGTGAAGATGGGGTGGGCATGATCTCCCTCGGCCTTTAGAAGTTCACCGGTCCGCGCCGGAGGGCATGTCCTGGTGCGGACGACGGAACGCATCGATCTACTAAGCTGCACATACATATACTACAACGCGGGCAGTCGGAATAGCATCATCGCGGCGTATTACTTCCCATGCGTCGACAATCACACTGACTAAAGACATTGGGCGCAGTATGCTCCACCGTGGTAGCATGCGCATTCAAGAACTGCAGGATAGATGGGATGACCACAAAAAGTGCAAAAGGTTGGACCCGGGGAGGATCGAACTCCCGATCCTTGCGGATCATATGAACGTAGGGTTACGTGGATATAAGCACAAAGCATTAACCAGCTATGCTACGGGTCCCGTTGTTGAAAAGAGTGCTCAGATTTGTAGACTATAGACCTGACCACTTTGGGCTCCAGGTGGAATGTGGGGCCACCGACCCCACCTCACGGTGCAACGCCACTTCGACCTGGCCACAGTAGCAGCCAGCAGTCGTGCAGAGGCCACTGCAGAGATCCATAGCTACATGATGCACCTGTAGCTGGATGGTAAAGCAAGAGACAAAGATCTAGGTACATCGCCAGAGGAAACGTCAATTGATTTTGTGGTAGAAGAGGAGAAGTAAGCCTTATAATTCCAGTGGGCACTGCGTGCCTTTTTTGTGAACGGCCCTCGGGAACAAGGGCCTTTACAGGCACAGCAATCTGCCAGGTACGACTGCGGACACACCAAGACTTTTGG
The DNA here is from genome assembly GCA_004366825.1 of Colletotrichum spinosum. NCBI lineage: Eukaryota > Fungi > Ascomycota > Sordariomycetes > Glomerellales > Glomerellaceae > Colletotrichum > Colletotrichum spinosum. The sequence continues at coordinate 17,733 of QAPG01000160.1, read as the reverse complement.
CTCCCCCCCCACTGTATTTAAATTCAAGCGCTAAGGATCGCGGCGGACGGTTCAAATTCAAGCGCTAAGGATCGCGGCGGACGGTTCAAATTCAATTCTCCCTTCGTTGATTGATATCGACATACGAATTATTACATGGGTGATCGTTTCGGTCATCACGGTAGGCGAATATACGATCGGCCTAACACAACGAGTACTCCGACCTCTTAGACCTTGTGGTCACCCTCGGCGTGGTCGCCGTGAGTAACCTGCACATCCATCTTCTCGGCCGTCACAGCAGGAGGCGGCGCAGCAGCGCTGTCACCGTCGAAGATGACGGCAATCTGCTCCAGAGTGTGACCACGCGTCTCTGGATAGGCAAAGTAGACAGTGATGAGCAGCAGTGTGAGCATCACGATGAAGACAATATAGTACTTCCAGTGTATGGCGTCCAGGGCGATGGGACTGACAAAGGTGTTGATGAAGATGGCAATGACCGTCGAGCACCAGGTGACTGTCAGGCCGCGGGAGCGGAGGCTAAACTGCCAAATCTCGCAGGGATATGCGGTCAAGAAAGGCGTCCTGGTCGAGGGTTAGCCGGTGCCTAGTGAAGCACGATGCGACGACTTACATGGCGATATCGTAGCCGGCAAAGAAGATGAAGAGGAAGGGGATAACGGCGAAGCCAACGGAGGATGATGCGGTTTGGGCAAACCTAGCGCTGAGACCCGTGACGACGCAGAAACTGATCAACATGACGATGGCTGAGGTCAAGAACAAGAAGCGACGGCCGAGTCTGTCGACGCTGGTAGCGGCGGCAATGGCCCAGAGCAAGTTCCACACGTTCAGGCAGGCCGAGATGAGGGTCTGGTCGGTCACAGACTTTACGCCGATGGACTCGAGAATCCTGCCAATCGTCAGAGATGAACTTCTACCGAGCAAAGGTACGTGGATAAAGAGGTAACTAACGCGACGAGGTAGTAGCTAACCACACCATTACCGGCCCTACATTATTGTCAGCAGAGCGTACAACGTAGACGTCTTTGCGCTGCATCGGCTTACCACTGTGCGAAAATACCAAGAGTAATCGAGATGAATAGCCGGTGGCGGTTTCCAGGGGTCTTGATCATGTCGGCGTACGAAGCACTGGCCGAGGCTTCCTTCTCCGCGTTGATGGTGGCCTGGATCTCAACAACCTGGTATTGGACGAGGGGGTCGTTTCTATCACCGCCGGCATGATGCTTGGCAAGCACGTCGGTAGCCTCCTCGACACGACCGACGCTGATGAGCCACCGGGGACTCTCGGGGGAGAGCAGGAAGCCGGGAAGCGCCATGAAAGGGAGGAGAATTTGGAGGACGACGGGGATGCGCCAAGACCAGTCCGAGGGAATGTTGCGGCAAGCGAAAGTGACCCAGCCGCAGAGAGTACCGCCAAAGCTGTCACAGAGTCAGCTGCACGGTACGATATCCCGGCCTCAGAACACACTTACTACCAGCCCACCATGAACAAGGCGTTGGCAATGGATCGCTGCTTCGGGTGGGCGATCTCGTTGATGAGCAAGGGGGCCGAGTTTCCGAGCCAGGATGCGGCGATACCGACGAACAGACGCGAGTAGGTGAAGGTAACTTCGTTCTGGGCAGCGGACTGCATGCCAACACCAAGAATGAGGAAGAGATAACCGACATAGATGCCGGGCTTGCGGCCGTAGCGGTTCGATATCCAAGCAGCGACGGGGAACGCAACGCCGTTGCCCAGCCAGTAGATTGCCGTGATCCATCCAAGATAGGCGCCGGCAGGTGCGCCCATGAAGGAGTTCCAGGTGTTCAGGGCGAGCAGACCTCCCATGATTGATCCATCGTAACCGTTGGCAGACGCTGTGGAAAGGGAAGTTAGTTACACCATCGCTTTACAGTCTAGGTGAAGCTGCGTACAGAACAGAACCATGGACAGCGTGATGAAGTTGAGCTTCAACAAGTAGCCTTTCTTCCAAAACGACTTGCCATCGCTTGGCAGGCTGTTGAGCTCCTCAACAGGTTTCGCCATGGTGATAATCGAAGAGGCTACTGGCGTTCTGGCGACGTGTTCAGGGAACAGAACTTGTCGTTGTTATCTGGACTCCAGCAAGCCTGTGAAGTCTGTATCGCCGAGTCGCATCACCAAAGGTCCGGGGAACAGGCCAGCACTATATACAATAGCTCGCAACGAGAAGTCAGTCCAGGGCGAAAGAGCAAACAGCAGACGAGAAAAACGAACAGGTGGAGTCGCCATCCCGAGGCCCCGGTCGTCGCGTGTTCGTTCGGAGCCAGGGCATGGCATCGTGTCACCGGGCAGCATATGGGGCCAAAACTCTTTTCATCGCACTCCTATTCCTGTTTCCCCCCTCCCCATGGAGAACTGCGAGCACTTGCGGGGGCCCATGCGACCCACATAGCTAATGTCCAGAGAGTTGGTTTGCCGCGTGCTTTGCGCATAACAGGCAGATTCAGGTGGCGGAGAATTGAGTCAGGTCGCATATCGTGGTGTTGGGAATAACGATGTTTCCATCTCAAAAGTTGGAAAGGAGGTTGTCGGGTGCGGAGAAATACTCGGGTACCTGTACGATTATTTGACAGGATGCAGTTACCTACCTTTCCGGGCTGGTAGGTCTTTCCATTGCAGCTATTGGTCTTGGAGCCCCATATAGTCCGTGAGTAATCTCCGCCTTCCGACTCGGTCTGGAACGGCAACTACCATTTCTCCGCCTCAGGATCTCGTCTGCCATCGTGACCCGCGTGTCGTCTCTCGTCCCATACGGCTCTCTGGAAGTTGAGTGGATTTGCAAATGCTAAACACTTCAATCTGCAAGCAAAGTTACGTCATGCTCGTCACAGGGCGATTGAAAGCCCGACATGTGGATCATCCCCGCGATTGGAGCTCCCCAGCAGAGCTCCCCGCGTTGTGTTGCGCAGAAATAAGAAGTTGATCATGTTAAACCTTCCCAGTTTTCTTCTTCCACGGGCCAGACGAGCTGTCATTCTTTCCAAGAGATCTCTCGCATTACCTTTGAGAGATTTCTCCCGCGTCTCGTCTGAAAATTTCTGCACGCCATACTCTTCAGCACTCAGCAGACTGTCGCAATGGATGTCGAGGCATTGCTCGAGCAGCTCACGCTGGAGGAGAAGGTCGCTCTTACAGCTGGTATGTTTTTCGCCATCTGTGATGTGATCTCTTCTGACGGGACACAGGTAACGGCTGGTGGCATACGCAGACCATTGAGCGCCTGGACATCAACCCCATCCGTCTTTCGGATGGCCCCAACGGCGTGCGCGGCACACATTTCTTCGACAGCACGCCCTCGGCTTGTCTCCCTTGCGGTACGGCGATCGGCGCAACCTTTGATACCGAGTTGGTCCAGCGTCTAGGAGGTCTGCTGTCCGACGAGGCGCATGCGAAGGGCGCACATGTTCTCCTTGGACCCACTGTCAACATCCAACGAGGACCTCTGGGTGGACGTGGCTTCGAGTCGTACTCGGAGGACCCTGTGCTGTCTGGTATCCTCGCTGGCCACTACGTAAACGGTGTGCAGGAATCTGGAGTTTCGGCCACACTTAAGCACTATGTTTGCAACGACATGGAGAGCGAGCGCATGGCTGTCAACGCCATCGTAACTGAACGTGCACTGCGCGAGATCTACCTGCTTCCTTTCATGATTGCAATCGAGATGGGCAGGCCCAGGGCAATCATGACATCTTACAGTCAGCTCAACGGCCAGCACGCTGCAGAGAACAAACACATCCTCCAAGAAATTCTTCGCGACGAGTGGAAGTGGGATGGACTGGTCATGAGCGATTGGTTCGGAACCTACAGCACTTCCGAGGCCATCAACAACGGCCTTGATCTTGAGATGCCGGGCCCGACACGCTGGCGTGGAGAGACTCTGTCGCATGCGGTGACAGCCAACAAAGTAAAGCTCCGCGTGCTAGATTCGGCAGTCCGCAACATCTTGAAGCTCATCAAACACGGCCTCGAGAACACCTCTATCCCACCGAACGCCCCCGAGACCGAGGCCAACACCCCGGAACACATCGCTCTTCTGCGAGAAGCTGCTTCCAAGTCTCTGGTTTTGCTAAAGAACGAGAGAGCTATCTTGCCTTTCGACAAGAGCAAGCGCATCGCTGTCATCGGACCCAACGCCAACATTGCGACGTATTGCGGCGGCGGCAGTGCCGGTTTGAGAGCCTACAAGACCGTCACACCTTTGGAGGGCATCAAATCTCTCGCCAGCGACGTCGTCTTTTCGCAAGGCGCCTATGGTCACCAGTCCCTGCCTCTTCTCGGCAAGGTTTTGCGGACCCCAGACGGCAAACAGACGGGTGTAGTTTTACGCATCTACAACGATCCGCCGGCTGCTATCGATGCAGTTGAAACCCGCAAGCCACTAGAGGAGAGAGTCCTCGACGACGCCAACATCTGGTTTGTCGACTACGAGAACCCCAAGCTTGCGCCGATCTGGTGGGCCGAGACGGATGGTATCCTCGTCCCCGAGGCATCCGGCGAGTGGGACTTTGGTCTGTCGGTCCACGGCACTGGTGAGCTCTACATCGATGGAAAGCTTGTTGTCTCAAACGTCGAGAACCAACGCCTTGGAAGCAGTTTCCTTGGCTGCGGAACGGTCGAGGAGACGGGCAGCATGCACTTGGAGGCCGGACGAAGTTACCGCGTCCTCGTTCGCTTCGGATGCTCCGCCACAAGCAAAGTGAAGGCGTCCGGCACCGTCGACTTCGGCCAGGGTGGTGTTCGGTTCAGTGGGTGCCCGAAGCTGGAGCCCAGGACGGCCATCCAGAATGCGGTGGAGGTGGCCAAGAGCGTTGACCAGGTCGTCATATGCGCCGGACTCAGCGGCGAATGGGAATCTGAGGGCTTTGACAGGACAACCATGGCTCTGCCTCCTGGAACTGATGAGTTGATCGCAGCCGTACTTGCGGCCAACCCCAACACCGCTGTCGTCATCCAGAGCGGCACTCCTGTGGCCATGCCTTGGATCGACCAGGCGGGTGCTGTTTTGCAGGCTTGGTTTGGTGGCAATGAGTGCGGTAACGGTATTGCCGATGTTCTATTTGGAGAAGTCAATCCTGTGAGTATTGTCCAGCCCCCATGCCCGAATTCATCAACTTGCTAATCACTGTTTGCACAGGCCGGAAAGCTTCCTCTGACGATGCCTCGCCGAGTCGCAGACAACCCTGCTGCGCTAAACTTCCGCTCCGACAACGGCCGTGTGCTTTACAGCGAAGACGTGTATGTCGGATACCGCTGGTACGACACTCTCGACATTTCGCCTTTGTTCCCCTTCGGACATGGACTTTCATACACAACATTTGAGGTCTCGGGACTTGAGTTGGAACAGGTCTGTAGCCAGGCGAATGGTTATACCAATGGTCATGCAAATGGGAGCAGTGTGGTGGTTGCCCAGGAGATGGAGACCCTCGTAGTCCGCGTCAAGGTGACCAACACTGGTTCTCGAGCCGGTGCCGAGGTTGTCCAAGTCTACGTGACGCCCGCAGCACCAACACCGCTGACAAGTTCGACTCGCGACACCATTACGCGTGCCGCCAAGGAGTTGAAGGGCTTTTCGAAGGTCACCCTCGAGGCTGGGGCTAGCGCTACTGCAGAGATCATTCTTGATGTTTTGCGCGCGACGAGTTACTGGAGCGAGATGGAAGACTGCTGGCGCAGTGACGCTGGAAAATATGGCATTTTGGTTGGCACTAGCAGCAGAGGCGAGTTCCTGGAGCAGAGCTTCATCGTCGAGAAGACGAGGAGATGGAAGGGCCTCCGCGCCTAAGCAGTGCACGCCTCGAAGCAGCATCTCACAGAATAACGGCAAAATGCGCCGTACGGTACGATAATGAGCCGTTCTATAGATGATAGGACGAAGTTTGAAGAAAACCCCCTTTAATGAGAATGTGGCAACGTGATGTTTTCCTGATTTCTTGAACCGAGTTGGCTCTGGCGCCATCAATCTACTGCCACTATGTATGCGGCTTCCGGAATCCAGGCCAGTGGAAATGGGCCGTCGGAACTAGGCCGATGCCCTTTCTCCTCGTACATCCTTCATCATCCCATCTTCAACAAAACGGCCATCCCATGTCAATCGACCAACAGAGTGGGAACGTAAACTGGGGTACCCGGAAATAGTCGGCAAGGGGACCGCTGCTTCCATCCAAGCTACTATTCCCAGTGGCATTAAGCGCACTCAAAAGGCGCATTACCCCCGTTCTATTTCTCCGCATTCTTCTGCATTTCTCCCCCTCACTTTCCCTTTCTCCAGACTCTCCGCCTTTTCGCCGAATCCACGACCCGGGACCCCGATCAAGGGTCGGAGTTTAATCCACCAGCAACATGCGTCCAACAAGCCCTCCGCAACAGGAAGATTCGCCTCCGTCGCCGATGACGAGGCGGGGAAGAAGCAGCAAAACACCGGAAGGCAATACTCTACGAACAAGCTTGGCGAGTCGAGCATGTGACGCCTGTCGCGCCCGCAGGAGAAAATGTCACTTTGACGAAGCGCCTTTACCAGACCCAGGCACGCAGACCAATCTGCAGTGCCGGGGCTGTGTGAAGCTAGGTATTACGTGCAGCTTCTTGGTGCCCACGAGGCCTCGAGGGCCGAAGCGAAGGTAACATACATCTGGGGAAACAGGGGGGTCTTCATGTTGCATGCCTACTTACTCACCCTGCAGGAAACGACTCCCGTCAATGTCGGATAGAAGTGATAGTGAACGACAGCTTGACCCTGAGACACCCAGGGCAGAGAGACAGACCCCACAGGCGGCGCTGGGCCATCAACCTATTATCGTCGAGCCCGAAGACCAGAGTCGTCCTCGACAAGTGTCACAGATTAGGACACCGCTTGGAGAGCCTCGGATAGTTACCCATGGCCTCTCTCCTCGTGTAATCATAGCCGCGCCAGTCCGTCCAGACTCGCCATCGGTTCGAGGGACTGGTTTCCCAACAGACGAACTGTGCTCTCGGGGTCTCATCAACATCATGATGGCAGACTACCTCGACCTAATTTACCCCCTTGTTCCCGTTGTCCACCGCCCTAGTTTCCGGCACGACCTTGCAAACAACCGCGACCTTACGGACCCAGACTTCTTCGCGCTGCTCATGAGTCTGGTGGCTCTCACCATTGGTCTGCTACCGTCGCGATTCAGCGTCTACAGGAGTGTCGATCCTGAGGCTGGCATTCGCTTCGATACCCGGACAGCCATGATCAACTGCTGCGCTGATATGTGCACACGACAGAGGGACGCGAGCTACTGGGACCAGATCAGCCTGCGCAAGTGGGTTGTCTCGTATGTCCTGTCCGTGGCGTGTTTCCAGACGGGGCAGGTCAACAGGAGTCGGATGTTCGATGTCGAGTGGCTGCAACTATCTCGCCTTCTAGGACTGCATCGGATATCAGAATATGAAGGGCTGAATTGCATCGAGACGCAACTGCGGAAGAGGGCGTTTTGGTTGCTGTTTTATGCCTACGCGTAGGACGACGTCCCTTGACCTCTACGGCCAGCAACGCTAATAGCCATCAGGCATACCAGAGTCCAGAACGGTCGTTGGGAACGGCTGACGTACTTCAACCAAAGTGAGCTTCGTCAAGTCAATTTCGAGGCGCTGATGCCAGTTGAGGTGGACGATGAGTACATCTTCGAGACCAGAGTGGTGCCTCCCGCACCATTCATGCTGTCACCTGGCACACCATCACAGCCAGAGCAGCGCCCGCCATTTACGCTCGCCAGTGGATTCATACTGCACTCCCGCGTCTTCCTTAAAGGTCTCAGGGAGGCCATGTCCTACGTCGGCTGCGAGTGTGAACTCCGTCGCGGCCCAGCTGTTCGCCTTGCCCGACTTCGGGACCTGCTCCAGGAGATACGGTACATGCTCGATGACGCACCTGGTCCCATGCGTCAATGGGCTTCTTCGGAAAGCTACGATGCTCCTACGACGCCGCGGTTGGACGGCGATAGCCAGCCAGCCATGTCCAGCTACGGTAGCCCCGCCGCTGCTCACAGTGCCAGCCTCACATCGGAGCCAGGAGGTTACTCCAAGATCATCCAGGGCCAGGCGGAGGTCATGAGGGCCAACATCCACGTCACACATATATGGCTGCAGAGTCTCCTGCTGGAGCAGGTCGATCTGGTATTGCAGGAAAGCGCCATCGGACCGAACGCTGCGATGGGGAGCGAAGAAATTACCGAGGCGCTGAAGGCGAACTGGGCTGAGAGGGAGGACATTTGTCGACAAATGCTGCATTTGCTGCACAGCATTCCGTATGTGTATCTGGAACCAAACGGGTTGTACTTGGTACGTCATCAATTAGACCTGGGCTGTTGTAGGCCAAGCTAACAGCCAAGTAGACCTACAAGGTCCGCGATGTAGCCGTTACACTACTCAACTGTCCGTTCGAGCCCCACGAGCGCCCGTCGCGGAGGGCGGCGGAGTACATGCGGGACTTTACACGGGCTCTATCGAGGCTCGACCGCAGCGAGATAATGAATACGAACAGCCTGAAGAGTTGGGTGGATGCGGATCGTGAAGTAAGGCTGTAAACCGGGTGGGGAGGTCAAGAGGTGGCGTTTGGCTGTCGTATTATTGATACCCTGAGAGGCACTGCAATACGAGTCTTGGGTGCGTATGGCCCAACCGTGTTCCTCATTGAGCTGATGGTGCTCTGGAACTTTCTCAGGAACTAAACCTCCTTGGGTTGTGAGAGAAAGTTCTGGCTTGTCGACGTGCGTTATATTGGTTTATGCCGCAGGGTATTGTCCACCAAGGCGGACATCGCCGCCGCCCAGATCGCAGCCGACCTCGAAGCTCCAAACCATCCCGATTTATCTGACAGGCAGACTCTCGTTCTTTCTGGGAATTTGGTTTGTTGACAAAGTAAATATTACCTTGCGGAACCCCCCGAGTCCTATTGAAAGTCTGTTCGCAACACTGGATCAGACCACGCCGACCAAGCTATCAGGGTATCGGGTTCACCGTCTATATAACTCACGCCCACTCACTCAGTGGAATGTTTTCTCATCAACATCACTACTTTCCTTTCAGTCTCTCCTTCATTCCTTTTATTTTAACACTTTCCTTAATATCAACCCAGTCACTCTTTTTCTTCTCACTCACTTAGTCCAGTTGAACCCTGGAACGACCCAGTCTTCAAGATGATTCGCTCGCTTTGTTTTCTCCTCGATCGGACTCTCAACACTCTTCCCAGTCGGAAATGAAGTAGCTTGACTTGGGCGCCCCGAAGAACAGCCAGGCATGTCGCAGTCCCGACTCCCGTCATACCAAGCCGGCGCGAGACCGAGCTGCTTCAGATCGGGTTTGCTGTTTGGTTGCCCTCGCCCAGGCTGCTTCCGTTTGTGATTCCTCCGTTCAGGCTCCCTCTGCTCAGGTTTTCAGGGTTAAATGTCCCCTTATCGGGATCTTCTTGCTCATGTTATCTCTGCTCCGGTTCACTCTGCTGAGGTTTCCTTCGATCTGTTCACCCTCGCCAGAGCGCACTGCCCTCGGCATCACTTCTCCGGACCAATCTTTTCATACCGAGACTTCTTTCAACCCGACTCCTCTCGGCCATATTTCTCTCGAAGAGGAAGCCTTCTACCTCAGAGACTTCTCTCGAACAGTCTTTCCCTAGCCGGCCAAGCCCGGCCGGCCCACACCTCGACCGCCTTCACTCAATCAATCCATATATTGAGCGACGCAACCATCAAGTGGCAGCTCAGAACTTCTTTCGCCGTTTTCTTCGGGAGGGGCAAAAAATTAGTCTCCGCGGTTCGCCAAAAGACCAGCAAACATGGACCTGGGATTTTGAAACTTTCTGGCCAGGGTTTCGGCTCCCTCATCCACCCCCTATCGCAACAGGCTTTGCCGTTCAAAACGACCATCCACCGGCTACCTTCTCAATTGTAACGCCCCAGTACTTCGCCTTTCCTCTGCGGCTCTCACTTAAAGAGCAACGCTGCGCTGTCTTGTCCCATGATGACTCCTAGTTCGGAGGACATTTCCGTAAAGGCGAACTAGACGATGACGGAGTACTTGCGGGCTCCGATGGGGAGGACCATTGCGTGGTTGGTTTTGTTAGGCTTTCAACCTGCCTCGGCATCCCATACAGATTCAGGGGCATTACGAAAGAAGCTCACCGCTCACGAAGACACCCCGGGTTGGCGCCATTTCGACTGAAGACAATTTCCAAGAGTCATCCACTGGCATTGGGAAAGTCGCAGCGACAACCGCGAGACCGAGGGCTAGATTCCATAAACCTGGGATACACAGAAAAAAACAACAACGAGGATTTCCTTCAGCTTGGCGTTGGGGCTTTACCACATCTAATTCACGGACCTGGAGTATTATCGTCTGTGGCTAATGATCACGAGCGCGACGACGACGACGCTTCACACGACTTCCTTTTCCTTCGACTCGAGCTTGGCGCCCGGTTCATTTTAATCTGGAGTTACATGGAGTATCGTCAAAAATTTCGTGTCATGATTTCGAGATCAACGATTAAGTTCTACGGCCACGGAGAGCGGAAAAAGGGCTGCATCAGCTCGACACGAGAGTAGCCCACCGTTTCATGAAGTTGGAGTTTCCGGAGTTTCGGCGTTTGTTTCTCTCGATACCAGCCTTTGTCAAGGACTGGATTTCCTGATTAGGCCGCAGAGATCGGTGGCTGTAATGTAATACTAATACCCAGCTCTGTATCGCGGAGACGGAGATGTTGCCATCTCCATGGCGTTTCACCTCAGCGTCGGACAAGCCCGGTTCGAATCGGGAATTTACCACGCCGAGCCACCATGTTCTTTCGTTCAAGCTCCCACTACTGGAAAAACAAAAACAAAGGACAACGAAAGGAAACCGAGAAGAAGAAAAAAAAGACAGTTGAGGTAGAATGCCCACTACTCTCATCCCGATACCCAGGTGTGTTTTGAGTTGTGAACATTTTTGTGTTCAATGTTGGACGACAGTCGGCCAGGAGTTGGGAGCAACCGGATATTGAAGGCCTTGGCCCGGAGGTATTCTGACCACGGATTGGGCCTTTTTTGCTTCGAGAGGATGGCAGCGCTCGATGTTCAGCAACCTGAGGAGGGGATCGGACGGCTCGACATTATGCTTCGAGGACCGGAAAGAGGTGGAAGAAACGTTACTAAAAGAAAAACAACCCAAAACATCGCACGTCTACAACAGCGAAACAACAGCCACGACAGTTGAGGAAATACGATTATCTCTTTTACAAGAGCGTGCCGTTCTCTTACAAGAGCGTGCCGTTATGAAAAATCAACTATGACAACACCAACAACACCGACAACATCAACATCAACATCAACAACACCGACAACACCAACAACATCGACATCAACATCAACAACAACCTAGCTACGATAACAAGTATAATTATCACAATAACAAGACAGTAAAAAAAACCAAAAAGACCAAAGACCGAAAAAAAAAGCAGCAGGGTTAGCAGGCCGACGAAGCAGGACTCCTAAGCTGACTCAAAAGGCGTTCGTCGCCCAAGGGTCATGAATATCTATGGCTTTGGCCAGCCGGCATTTCTCGAGGGACCTGAGACGAAGCGAAAGAGGGCGACCGCGGGCGTTGAAGTTCGAGGAGGATACGACAGTTCCCGACTACCCAGCGCAGGAGTCGCGGACAGAGCTCACATTCTACATGATTCTTACTTGACAGCTCTCGGAAGACGCGAAAATGGTACTTTTGCATACCTGCAGAACATATATCGCCGGGCTCGGCAACAGTGTTCTGGAGCACAGGTACCATCAATTTTTAGCATTTGGTTCTCGATACCTAGTTAACGAGTAGTCGGTCAGCAAACCTTGTATGTGGATAAAAAAAAAGGGTCTACAATAAATTCATTGTCTTTGGAAACACTACTTCGTGAGCCTACAATGTACGAGTTGGAACTACCTTAATCCAGGCCCGCGGGGCAGGCTTTTGATATCACAAGAGGACCAGCAGAGACCCGCCTGATCAGTCCAAGATTGCAGATGAACTTCTCAAGTACCAGGAGAAAAAGAGCCAAGCTTCTGCGTCGACGTGTTCGCCATGGTTCATCTGCAGAAACCCACCGACTCGGCTTGTAAATAAGACGTCTTCCCCTCTGGTCTAACCAACCAACAAACTTCGTTCATCTCCACGATGAACTCAGCAAACAGCTTTGAATGTTTAGGCAGCTACAACCCAATCGGTGCCGCATCGTATCATGCTGGTGTGGCCTGTCAAGGGTCCTGAAGTCTCCTGGCGACACTGCGTGGGAGACGTTTTCAAGAGACGAGCATATGGAAACAATACTCAGATGGGGACAAGATCGTGTTGGGGCAGTGTCTGCAGTCTCTGGATATTGGCACAACGGTTGCCACGCTCTACAATGGCTTTGGAAATATGCAGGAATCTACTTGCTCCTCTGCAACCGACGACTAACACTTTGGATTAGTCGCACGATACGGCGAAGCTGGTCATCTCTTCTGCCCCTCATCCGGATACAACCTTTCCTTCGTCGAATCCCTCAGCCTGGCTGAAGTAGTATCCCCTCTGGTTCGCGAGCAAACGCAGCGGAACACCACTCTCACGCTCAACAGTAAAGTCGCAATTGTAGTGCGTGTGCCCAAACGCCCAGACCTTGACGTTCGTGCTCTTGAAGCAGATCTCGGCGGACAGATCTGTCGCAAAGCCAGGCGTGATCGGGCTATTGACATGCCTCGGGTCTGTTGCGCGAGCGTCTCGAGATGGGCTCCAGTGGCTGAAGATGATAATGTCGGAATTGGGACGTTGTGTAACCTCGTTGTTGAGCCACGCAACGTCGCGTTTGTGTGCCTCGTTATGGTTCTCGACAGTCCAGTCGTCGATTTGGAAGAAGTCGTTGAGGCCCATGCTCACCCGGTCCTGACTTTCTGGAGGAACATGGGAAAAGAGACTGCAACCGAGGATGTCGGTGTTGGTATCAGGTACGTTGAAGACGTTGCGGTCCAAGAGAACAAACTCGCCGAGCAAATCATCCTTGCGAACATGGTCCTCGAAAGCGCGCAGGATCGAGAGTGTCTCGGGCCAGGACGAGTGGTACGCCTCGTGGTTTCCAGGCACGAAGAGCACGGTGCGAAAGGTTGTGAGATGGCGGGTGAGGAAGGCAAGAATGTCGGGCTTGTGCTGGGCGACGTTGCCTATATCGCCGAGGAGAGCCAAGATGGGCGCTTTGGGCGTGATGGTGAAGATGTCATAGGCTTTTGGTGCCTCGAGATGGAGGTCGGAGACGATCTGAATTGTCATGACGGGGTTTGGGCAGGGAGTGGTTGGTCATTGGAGAAAGAGCGGAGTGATGCCTAGAAATGCGTCTTCTTTCGGCTTCTGACGGTGTTGATGGTTTCCAGCACTGTGCTCATAGCACACTGCTCGGCCGTTCCAGATGCGTGCTTTTCGATCAACAGTAACTCGGCTGTGACAGGAGTATCTACGATTCTCTAAGCGTCCCATTCGACAGAGGAGTCGGTCCTTCTCTATATGAATCCTTGAGTTCTCCCGAGGCGACCTATCGGGGAGCCTGGAGGGAAATGGAACACGATACTTGCCATGTTTCCCCAGCGAAGGGCATGGAAAGAGGCGACTAGCTCGACTTTCAATCACATGATATCCACGAAGCAAAAGCTGTAATATAATCGCTGGAACGGATGAAGGCGCAAAGCTCTCCGATCACTGACGTGACCCAGGAAACACACTGCAAGAACGAAACGTGCAGCAGGAGAGACAGGTGGAAGGTGGAAAGAACGGTGAGGGACAGTACGGTAAGAGCGACGTATTTCACGTTCAAGGTTCCGTAAGACCCAAAGAAGGAAGGGATGACTCTGGGGCAGGTTCAGTGCCCCTTTTCCCTTGTCTGTAATGCTGGTCATCCAACTTCAACCCATCTGACTTCGTCCCGTCCAGACAGCCAACTACTCTCCATCCATCGTCAACAACACACTTAATTTGTGGCCTTCCGTCGCGCTTTGGTACCATACCATCTTCTACCAGCATTTGTTCTAAAGCTCAGCTATCGTCGTTCGGGCTTCAGCCTTTCTTTTCGTCTCCTCAGACACCCATCTCCAGAGACCCCTTGCCTGTTTGAGTCTCCCAATTATACACAGCCGACGTCCAACATGGCGAAGCTTACATGGACCATGACGGCTTTAACTCTGTTTTCCTCGTTGGAAGTCTCTGCAGGACCGCCAAAGAATACCTACATTGTTGGCAAACGCGCGTATCCAAACGATGATGGACCCGTTCTACAAAGCTTTGTTCACGATTCCATGGATGCTATATCTGCAGACTCCGACGACCTTCTCTACATCTACGAACACGCTTTCACTGGCTATGCTGCCAGACTTACCGATGATCAAGTCGAGGCATTGCGTAACCTGCCAGACATTCTGTCCGTCGCCCCTGACCAAGAGTACACAATTGACACCACCCGAACTGCCCACTTTCTCGGCATCGAGGACACCATGTCATTGATGGGACAACTGGATGGGAACTCATCAGCGCACCCCGACTCCTTGGACGGCCTGGACGTCGCCGAAGCCGACTCGAACATCATCATTGGCATCATCGACACGGGTATATGGCCGGAGCACCCAAGCTTCAAAGACGACGGAATGAGTCCTGTCCCAGCTCACTAGAAGGGAGAGTGTGTGACAGGGGAGCAGTGGACCGTGGAGAACTGCAACAAGAAGCTCATCGGCGCAAGGTATTTTGACAAAGGTTTTGCCGCCGCTTCAGGCATCACGTCCGATTCCTACGCGCTTTGGCAAGACACCAAGTCCGCAAGAGACAACCACGGTCACGGCACCCATGTGTCATCGACAGCCGCCGGATCAGAGGTCGCGGGTGCAGGTTTCTTTGGGCAAGCGACCGGCACAGCTCGAGGCATGGCCAAAAACGCGCGTCTGGCCATGTACAAGATGTGTTTCGGTGGTGGTAAATGCCTCATAAGCGATTATATTGCAGCCATGGACAAGGCAATCGAAGATGGTGTCAACATCATCTCATGTTCCTTCTCGGGCCACTCGATGTTCGAACTCACATCCATGAGTGCCACCGCCGTTGGTGGATGGCGCGCCATGGAAAGAGGAGTCTTCATGACCGCATCAGCCGGAAACTACGGGCCTAGACTTGCTTCCATGACGAACCAGGCGCCTTGGCTTCTGACTGTCGCTGCAAGCACCCTGGACCGAGACTATCCAGCCTATATCACGCTCGGCAACGGTAATAGTTACGAAGGCGTCAGCTTCCATACCAACGGCGACATTGACGACGTTGCAACCGTGGGAGATGACGAAACTATTCCATTTATCGCCGGCTCCTCCGTTGGATCTATCAATTGCCTGCCAGGTCAGCTCGACCCGGAGCTTGTCTCGGGCAAAGTCATCTTCTGCACAACTCGGGGTGTCGCCACCAAAAAGGACAGAGCTGATGAAGTCAAAAATGCCGGCGGCCGTGGAGTAGTATTTCTCGGCAATCTCGCGCAGTCGCAGCCAGATATCTTCGGACTTCCTGTCTTGGACATCGACTCGGATCACGGAGGCGACGAAGTGTTCGAGTACGCCAAAGGCGAGAACGCGACTGTCAATATGCAGTTTCATGGATCCAGGATCGGGATTCCAGCTCCACAAATGGCAGTCTTCAGCTCAAGAGGACCAGCCGGTCGAGTGCCCCAGTTGCTCAAGCCCGACATCACAGGCCCTGGCTTCAATATCCTCGCCGGCTTGCCTCCGCCGCGCGACCCCGAAAACGAATACAACAAGTAGGACACCGAATTCGGTTTCATGTCGGGAACTTCCATGTCTTGTCCTCACCTGGCGGGTATTGCTGCTCTCATCATGGCCCGGCGACCAGGTTGGAGTGTCGCTGCCGTCAAATCCGCAATCATGACGACAGCATACACGACGCTCAAGAACAGCACGTCGCCAATCACCAGAATCGTCGATGGCGAGCCTGCCGGACCCTTGGATTACGGCAACGGGCATGTCGATCCAGTCGCTGCGCTCAATCCAGGACTCATTTACAATCTTACAACTGAGGATTACCAGAACTGGCTGTGCGCCGTGGATCCTCGGGACAATTACATCAACGGCATCACCCGAAGCGGCTTCAAGTGCGACCCAAACAAGAAGTACAGCGTCTACGATCTCAACTACCCATCATTCGCCGCGTTTTACAACCTGGCAACCATGAATGGGACGTACACGGCCAGGTTCACGCGCACCGTCACCAACGTGGGAGACGAATGTGGTGAGTATCGTGTTGGAGTGTCCGTCGAGGATTCGAGTCTGGTCCAGGTTTCGGTGACACCGGAAGTGCTCAGGTTCAGCTCGCTTGGTGAGACCCAAAGTTACGTGGTCACTGTTACAATGGGACCGCGGGTCCTGAAGCAGGGCGAACTTTTGCCATTTACCAACGGAAGACTCGAGTGGACAGACGGAAACCGCGTGGTAGGAAGCTCGATGGCTTTCATCTGGGGCTTAGACAAGGGCGGCGTGGCCCCCAAGGACCCCGAACCTTCTCCGACCCCGACTGACGTTCTTCCGAGTCCTACCACCACCGAGCCCGTCCAAGTCCCTACTGAACCCTCAACTCCTCCTCCAAAGAGATTTCGGGGTAATGCAGGCTCTGCCAGATTTAATTTTGATGTTTCTCTGGAAAAAGACTAGGCTGGGATTCATTGCTGGCAAGAGGGCTGTTGGGCGAGCATGGAGTTGAGACGGGGACAAGTTTAATGGTATTAATACAAGTATGAGGTTTTGTCACACCAGAGTCTTACCTTTAATGACTGCTGCCTTTCAATTACGCGACGGCTTTGCCTGGGTATCTTGCGCCGGCTTTGGCCTTGGTCCCAAAAGTGGTGCTGCTAGTGTTGTGAAGGAGACGACCCGAGGGTAATCGACGTCACCTCCTTGATCGAGCGTCCAGGGCACACTTGTATAAGTTGTCGTCAAGTAGATGATTCGACTCACCATGAGCAAGTTTCGTAACCGAGCGAGTGTATTATCATTAATCTCATGTGCTAAATGTACAAATCTGCCTCGATGGCTATTGTGCCAAACATGCACCAGAGACACGCATCTGTCCCGTTACAAGTAGACGTAGCAGAAGGGCGAGCCATCAATGGTGTTCAGGAGGTCCTTGATGGGACGGCTCTCGGCCAGGACGCCCAGCTCGACGAGGTCGTCCTTGGTGGCGTCGCGGCTGGGGGGCAGGTTCTGGATGGTGACGGTGCCGGCGATTTCAAAGGCGTTCCACAGGTGGAGGGCCTGCCAGAGCCAGTAGACGCGGTCGACCATTGCGTGGTGGAGGAAGAAGGTCGGGTCCGTGGGGGAGGCGTAGAGGTCGCTGGCGTCGCCGTTTGCGACGAAGTGGCCGGCGGCGTGCAGGCCGAGGAAGCCGTCGGCGAAGCGGCCCTGCAGCTCGTTCTGGAAGGAGGCGACGTCGGCGGAGGCGCGGCCGACGGTGACGTTGACGAGGTTGGCGGGCGTGAGCCAGGCCGAGGCGGCGTAGGCGCTCAGATCGCGGCGGAGGCAGCGCGGGTTGTGGGAGAGGGGGCCGCCGGGGTTTGCGGGGAGGCCGTCCATGCCGGGGGAGACGGGGCCGAGGTTGACGGTCATGCTGTTTGGTTTTCGTTCATGTCAGTTTACGCAAGGAGCTGGGTGAGGGAGGGGTTGGGCGAGGAGGAGGGG